>ML803922.1:158723-173520 GCA_009831015.1 Picea engelmannii
GATGGAGGAAGAGAGAGACCAAGAGGGGGAGTAGAGAGAGTCAGAGGAGGGGGGAGAGAGAGGGAAGGGGGGTAAAGAGGTAAAGAGAGAAAGGGGGGAAGAGTGGGGGATACAAAGGGAGGGGGATACAAGGTGAGGAGGAGAGAGGGGTAGATGTAGGAGAGAGAGAGAGAGAGAGAAAGAGAGAGAGAGAGAGAGAGAGAGAGAGAGTCGGAGGGAGGTGGAGAGAAATAGGAAGTGTTTGAGAGTGTGAGAGGGAGGTGGAGAGAGAGAGGGAGTGTTTGAGAGTGTGAGAGGGAGGGAAAGGGAGACCAAGAGGGGGGTAGAGAGAGAGGTGGGAGAGAGATGGTAGATGTAGGAGACATAGAGAGAGAGAGAGGAGATATAGTGGGAGGGAGGGGGAGAGAGAGGGAGGAGGGGGGTAGATGTAGGAGAGAGAAAGATGAGAGGTAGCGGGAGGGATGGGGAGAGAGAGAGGGAGTGTTTGAGAGTGTGAGAGGGAGGGAGAAGAAGACCAGGAGGGGGCTAGAGAGAGAGTGAGAGGAAGGGAGGAGAATACAAAGAGGGGGTTAGAGAGAGCGAGAGTGTGAGAGTGTGAGAGGGGGAGAGAGCAAGACAAAGAGTATGGGTAAAGAGAGAGAGTGTGTGTGTGAGAGGGAGGGAGAGGGAGATAGAGAGGGGGGTAGAGAGAGGGATAGTGAGAGGAAGGGGGGGGAGAGAGGGAGACATAGAAGGGGTTGTAGAGAGAGAGAGAGAGAGTGAGAGGAAGGGGGGGATACAAAGGGATATAGGGGGGATATAGAAATAAAGAGGGACAAAGAGAGAGTGAGATTGAGACTAACAACGAGGAGAGAGAGAAGTGGTGGGAGAGAGGGGGTAATAGGGGATGGAGGGACAAAGGAGCAGAGAGAGAGAGAGAGAGAGAGGATGTGAGAGTGTGAGGCATGGCAAGGCAAGGCAAGGTCTAGGTCTAGGTGTTTCCATGCCTTGCAATGTTTAGGTCTTTCCATGCCTTGCAATGTTTAGGTCTTTCCATATCTAGGTCTTTCCATGGTTAGGTATTACCATGTATAGGAGTGTGAGAGGGAGATAGAGGGAGACAGAGAGGTGGGGTATAGAGGGTGAGAGGGAGACATATAGGGATAGAGGGAGAGAGTGAGAGGAATAAGGGGATAGATAGGGAATGGAGGTAGAGAGAGGTAAATAAGGAAAATAGAGAGAGTGGGGGATCAGAGTGTCGGGGAGAGAGGAGTGGGTGTAGGAGAGAGAGAGAGAGAGAGAGATGAAAAATAAGAAATAGGATATAAGAGTTTGTGCATGCTCTTAGGAACATGTGCACATTCCTAGAGCATGTGCACACTATAAGGAATGCGAGTGTGTTCCTAGAGCGCATGCACACTCTTAAGAATGTGTCCATGTTATTTTGAATTCAATTTTTTTGGGTGGGATTGACAACTTCAGTGTACATGTGTGTTGACTTGGTTGCCTCGGATTTAGATTTGGGATGACAAACCTAGTGGTTCAGTCTACAAATTGATAAAAACCTGCATTTTTGTGAATACCTCTCTATATCTATGTTTTTGATGTTATATTTCTATTGGCTACACAATTCAGTTTTTAACAAAACTATAGACATAGATAGAGTGGACTATGTAGATTCCAAATATATAGGGTTTTTTTTTTTCAAATTGATATTGTTTACTATTTTTAATCTACTTTGTCTTTGCATATATCAAAATCCTGGAATACATACCTCTCTTATTTCTGTTCAATATAAAATTAATATTATAATATCATCCATAATTAATTTGATAAGCTCATAGAATATATTTTTTGTAAGTGAGTGTATAGATATATATTACTGAAGATAATATGATACAAAAGGTGGGCCTCCTAGTCTTCCTAGAAGGAAACCAGGCTAGGGGGTCCCTAGTTGCACAAGTTGTAATTAGCAAGGGATGGTTCTGGTCTTCCACCAAGGGAAACCGGACCAGACCTTCCCAATTCAGTTGGAGAAAAAAACATATATATAAAGGAAGAGACTAAAAACATCCTCCTAAACCAGAGTGAAAATGATATCTATGCTAACCTGACTAGGCCTGGCATGGCTACCTATAGGCTGCCAATTCATTAATCCAGAATGATGAAGTGTTTATGCACCTAGGGGTGGTCCTTCCCACCATCCACCTGGCTCTTGTTATCTTCCTTCTATGAGGTCGTGTGAGTATTCCTGATTTGAGTTGGTGCACCGTGTCCATCGACGGGCGTGATGTCCATGTAATGTACATAACATAGGTAGAGGTGGAACTAGGCAGCCAAACAATCCATCTCTATTTTTTGGACCTTCTCTACCTCTACCAACAGTTTGGTAATAGTTTCCAGACTGTTGAGGCGACGCAAGATCTCGTCCAACATTATCTTTTTTTCCTTGTTCTCCACCTGCCTGACTTCTTCACTCTTTGAAATTACTTTTCCGATCATCATCTTAGTTATCCACACCATCTCCACCGTTTTGTGGAAGAGGGTTTCCCTGGGTTGTGTGGCCCCCTGATCAATTACCTAGCTCGCTTCATGTACCAATGCATCCCACAATTTACCTTTGCACTTGTTCTTTAATTCCTTCTCCCACTAGGTGATGGTTTCCTTCCCCTTCGGCGCAACCCCAGGTTGGAAGGTGCCCTTTCCTAGGGGGTTTCTTTTTCCTGTGCGTTTTCTTTAGACACGCCATCCTACTTTGCGTGTCGCAACTCCTGTGTTGTTTACTCAGCCTGTTCCTTTCTTCCCGGGAATTCTTCCTGTCCCTCCCCTGGATTCTGTGAAAATCCCTCTTGTTTCATTCCTTCTGATTGTGACTATGGCTGTTGTCCCTCTTCTTATTTCCCTTTCCCCATCACGAGCCTGTCCTTTCAATTTTGGTTTGCTCGCGGCGATGTGCGCTTATGTCAATTTTCCTGTTAAGGCTCAGATGTTCATGATGGGTCATCCTTTGTCCTTGTGCGGTTACTGCCCTTGCTCATGTGTGATCTGGTTGTGCTTCTCTTCGTACTTGTACCTGTCCTAGGGGGTCTATCTAGGTTATCATCTGCCCCACATGCCTTACATCATTCGTTGCAGCGACTTGTTGTCTGTCCTTTCACTCATGCTTTCCCCATGCCTCTTACTGATAGACTGGCCTTGCTTTCATTCATCCATCTACTGCTTATTATAATTTTAGATGATGAATAGTGTCAGAGTATTGGGCAATCCTTTCCTACTTGGGGCCTGTGTACCTTCTGTGGGGCCTTGCGATATCCTCCTCGATGTGACCTTCCATGCTTACCATATCTTCACAATATTTTGTCGCAAGGTGATTGCAGTCTGTTATGAGTTTCCCATATGGAATGTTGATCCAGGTGTCGTTTAGTTCTGAGGCTTCCTTGCCACCCCCCTCATTGACGAGCCTATCCACTAGTGCATTCGTTGACCTACACACCTAGCACAACTCCACTATGTTCAGAGTTCTCAGATGTTCCTGGATTTTCTGTAGGGAGTGTGTCAGGCGCCAGTGGCATTGAACCTTGCCCACTTTGGTGCCATTTTGGAGTCTTTTCACCTTGCTGATAATCAAGGTGGAGTCACCTTCCACTATGATGTTTGTCACCCTTTCGTGAATTAGGATTTCGAGCCCAAGTTCCAGGGCCCCAAATTCTGCCACGTTGTTGGTTGAGTTTCCCATGCTCCCAGCGTATAGTCGGATGATGTTTCCACCACTATCTCTGATCATGCCTCCTTCTCCTGCCACTCTTGGTTCGCCTTTTTCCACCCCATCAAAGTTCATTTTGAGGAACCTTGATGGAGGGGGGGGTCCAGTTGTGAGCTCCTATATGGAGTTGTGGGTTGCAATCTACTGTTAGGCTGTTGTGCCAATTTTTCAGTTAGAAAAGGTCCAGGATCTGGGAGTCTTGGTCTGTGAGTTTCTCTTTCTCCATCTTGCAGTTGTGGCTCTGCACAGTTTCTCTTATTTGAGAGACTATTGTCTCCTTTATCCTCTCTGTCGACATGCTTTCATTCTTGAAGATGTGTTTGTTCCATTCTTTCCAGATTGCCCAGATGATCATCCCCGACACTAGAGTCCAATAGAGGTTCACCATTTCATTTTCACTGTAATCCTCATTCTAGTTGTTGATGGTTGCACTGATGTTCCCCCAGATCCTATTGGACTGGCGGAATATGCCTGTTTCCCAATCCCATATCTATGTTGTATAATTGCATTCGTCGAGGAGGTGGTTTGTTGTTTTCTCCTTGTCTAGACAGAGATGACAGCGGGAGGGCCCTATGAAACCCATTTTCATGAGGTTCTCCCAAGTTAGAATTCGGTTGTGTAGAACAATCCATTTGAACATTTTGATTTTTGTCCATTGGGGGATTTTCCAGATTTTTTCCCATTGTTGCTCCGGATTTTCTTGGTCCTGACCCACGATGTAATACCATGCTTCTTTTAAGTTGAATTCACCCCCATTTTCCCTGCCCCATCTTAGTTGGTCCTCTTCTTCTGAAACCCCAATTTTCCTTTTTCCCAATTCCTCCTCCACCTCTTTTGTGATTGTTTCGGTCCAGGCTCTATTTTGTGGCTTAAGTTTGTCCTAGATCCGCCACCTGGTGTTTTTTTCCCTTTGCTTCCGATACTGATGGATTTTGGTTTTGCCTTACCCAATCATTTCCTGTTGAAGCTCCTCTCTATCTATATTTTCCATTCTGGGTTCTTGTTGCCATGCATCCTCCCAAAACCTTGTGGTTCTACCATTTTTGACTTCCCAAAAGATGTGTTCCTAGATCCAGTGCTTGTTGGGCTAGGCAAGATTCCAGATGGTTGATCCTTCCCTTATGCCCATGAACCGAATTCACTCCTGGTTTCTTATGTTCGGGGCATACTTGGCCTTCCATAGGTTTGTCCATGATACCGAATTGTCTTTTACCCATCTCCACTAGAGATTTGCCCCATAGGCTTCATTGGTTACCTGTGGGTCTTGTAACCCCAAGCCACCTTTTCGTTTTGGGATGCATACCTTATCCCAAGCCACCAAGGCCCATTTCTTTTTATGATCTATGTCGTGCCATAGGAAGTCTCGTTGGATGGCTCTTATCTTTTGTAGTATTCCTTTAGGGGTTGGGAACACTGACATCATGTACGCCAAGATTGCTTGAAGAACCGTTTTGGTGAGGATAAGCCTTCCAGCCAGGTTTAGGGCTCTATATGTCCAGTTTCTTACCCTCTCCTACAATTTGCTGATAACTCCTTCCCACATGGCCTTGGTGCAGGCTCTTTCCGTCATGGGGATTCCCAAGTATTTCGTTGGGAGTGTTTTATGTTCAAACCCCATAATGTTGGCGAGGTTGTGCTGACTTCTTGTTTAGTGTTGAAGAAATATATCATGGATTTGGAGTGGTTGATTTTCTCCCCCGAGGCTTCCCCGAAGTCTTCTAAAATTCTTTTAAAATCCTTTTCTTCCTTTACCATGGGTGTGCCATGGAGTACGGTATCATCAACAATTTGTTGGTGTGTAGAGGTTGGACATTTATTATAAGGTTTGATACCTTTTATTCCCCAGCTACAGTTGCACTTTTTATACTTCTGCTTATCCCTTTCATCATTAGAATGAACAGGAAGGGGGACAACGAGTCCCTTGTCTTATGCCTCTGGAGGGACAAAAAGGTTTTGCTGGGGCTCCATTGATTAGTAGTGAGTAGCTTGTCGTTGAGACTAGAGTGGCTATCCAGTTGATCCAGTGCTGGTCAAACCCAAAAGCTTCCAGAGTCTTAGCCATGTAGTGACAACTTGTTTTGTCATAATCCTTCGCAAGATCAAGTTGCATTATCATCCCCCCTCTCCTTTGGCTTTTCAATGTGTGAATGATCTCGTGGGCCTGGATGATATTGTCCAGGATTTGTCTGCCTTCCAAAAAACCCGCCTGTTCTTGAGAGATTAGTGTGGGAAGCAGTGGCTTCAGACTATTGGCTATGACTTTGGATATTATCTTGTAAACTACATTGCATAGAGCTATATGCCTGTAGCGATCTGGAGTTCTAGCTTCATTTTCTTTCAGGATTAGAGTGATCATTGTGGCATTTAAAGATTTCAAGATGGATGCTAATCTCCTGGAGTCCTCCACCACCCTGTAAATATCATTCTTAACCACTTCCCAACTAGCTTTAAATAATTCCACTATGAACCCATCCAGTCCTGGGGCCTTTCCATTGGGAATCTCTTGGACCACTTGGTCAATTTCTTCCTTTGCAATGGGTTTGCTTAAGCCAACGTTTTTCTCCTTTATGACAAGCTTGGGGAAGTGCTGAATTATTCTTTGTATGGCCTCCAATCTATCTTGGTTTGATTCCTGGGCTATCCCCTAGAAGTGGTTGACCAGTGTATTCTCAATTTGCTGGTGGGATTCTCTTTCGATTCCGTTTTGATCCCTAATCTTCAAGATTTTATTGTGGGCTCTTATTGCAATAGTTGTTCTGTGAAAAAAATTGGTATTCCTCTCCCCTTCCTTTAGACACCTTATTCTGGACTTTTTACACCATAGGGTTTCTTCCTGTAGGCATCGTGCTTCCCATTCCTGGGTCAAATGGATCTCTTCCTTTTTCTGGTCCTCTATGTATCCCTCTTCGATGCACTGTTCCTATAGTTTCCTCATTCTATCCTTGATGCTCTTTTTCCCCTGGTTTATATTTCCAAATACCTCCTTGTTCCACTCCTTGAGTTTTTGTTTGATATATTTGAGTTTTTTGTAAAGTTTGAACATCCTTGTCCCTTGGTCTGAAAATTCCTACTGCCACCACTAGTTGATGCTCTCCTTGAAGGTGGGGTGGTCGATCAATAACTTCTCAAATCTAAAAGGTTTGTTCTTCGATGTGGTTTGAAAGTTTTCTTCCAGTTGAACTGGCCAATGATCTGATCCCCCACATGGGAGGATGTTGTAGTCCAAAGTTAGTCCCTGCAACATGATTGATTCCAACACCAAGAATCTGTTTAGCCTTGTAGCTATTTGGTGGTGACCTAGTCGTTTGTTGTTCCAGGTGAACTGGCCATTGCTAGTCCTGATGTCCACGAGCTTCATTGTGTCAATGAAAGATGAGAAATATTCCGCATCTTTGTCCAGTCTTCTGGTGCCCCCTTTTTTCTCTTCGAGTGTAGTGATGATGTTGAAATCCCCTGCCAGGATCCAATGGAGGTTGCGGGTACGCTCCTTTAAATTCTCTAGGTCGAGGAGCATTCTTCTTTTTTCCTCCATCACCTGGGGGCCATACACATTAGTGCATAGAATTTCCTCTGTGTTCCCTATAATTTGCATATTAACAGAAAGTGTGTTTCTCGTGGCTTCTGCTGCAAGTAGGTTCACCGATTGTGGGTTCCACAGGGTGAGAATACCTCCCACAGTCGGTTGGCTTTCGAAAACCAACATCTTGTACTTCCTCTAGTGTTTTTTACTGATTGTTTCCATTCTGTCTAAAGTGCATTTTGTCTCTTGAATGAAACATAGTTCATGTTGTTCTTTACTCAATCTATTTTTAAGGATTCTTTGCTTTCTTGGGTTGTTTAGGCCTCTTATATTCCATGTTATGATATTCATTTAAACATGTGGGGGGGAGTTGGGGAAGATCTTTTTAATCTTACCTAAGTTTATCAATAGGGCTCCTAGTTCTTGTAGGGATACGCTATTTGATTTTCTTCCTTTCTTCTGTCTTTCCTACTTGGGTGAGTGTTGTGGCTGTCCATCACTTGTTTTGATTCCCAGGTGTCCTATCTCGCCATGCATGCACTTGATCCATCTGGATTTCTCTTCCTCCCTTAGGAGAAAGAGATATTGAATGCGATCGAGTTTCTCTGTTGGTACATTGTCAACTCCCTGCCTTTTCCATTGCTCCAGAATATTTGGTAGATCTATTCCTTCCCTTTCCACAATATATCTGAGATTTGGGTCCTATGTTCCTACCTCACTTGGAGTCATCTCCGAATATCTGTCTGCTTCTTCCATGGGTGTATTGGCATCTTCATTTCCTCCTTCCCTGGGACTTGCACTACTCCCTGTTCACCTATGTTGCTTGGAGTTTTTGTGTTCCCATGAGTTGCATGTTCCCTCACTTCCTTATCTTTCATCTTTTTTGTCCCTCCTTCTTCCCCTTGTTTGGGCTTGCCCCTTCCTTTTGTTCTAAGCCCAGCTTCTAGGTTGCCTCCTGTTGGGGCCTTGCCTTGTCTCTTGTTTCCTCTGCCTTTGTGATTTGGATTCACAAAACCGTCCTCATCCTGCTGTGGTTTGGTGTTTTCCACTTCTTGTTTTTTGTTAAGAGGGCATTCTCTTAGTAGGTTTCCATGTTCATGACATCTTCTGCATCGAAATTGGATCTTCTCGTAGTCTATGCTTTGTATTCATTCCTCATCCCTAAACTCCAGGCTTATGGCTTCTGGGAGCGCTCCTGAAACATCCATCTCGATGCAGATCCTTGCGTAGGATGTATATCTACCTTTTAGAGTAGCTTCTGATGTCTTGACATATTTTCTGAGCTTGTTCCCTATGTCTTTGAAGGTGGATGGCAGCCAATAGTCTAGTGGTAAGGAGTAAAGCCTTAGCCATAGTGGGACATTTTTAAAGGTTTCTTTCTCTAGGGAGAATTTTTCCTTCCATGGACAAATGTACAACCCCACCGAGGCATGGAAATATGCCCCCCCCTCAAATACTTTATCCCTGTCCTCCAAGTTCATAAAGACCGCGGTGAAGAATCCTTTCGAGCCCAGGTGGAGTTCCACTTCTCCACATGGCTTCCAATGGTATTTTATCTAGTTGCACAATGTTTTTTCCATGGGCCACAGGGCCATGGAATTGCACATCAGTGCATGCGTCTTCATCTGATCTCAGAAGAGTTGTGTTTGGGGGTCTTCCAGTATAACCTTGGGTATCAGTGTTGTTTTAGGTTTTCATGGTTTGCGCCCCTCTGCCCCATTGGGGTTCGTCGTAGCTTGTATGTCATTCTAGGTTTCTCTAGCTCCTTCCCCCACTGATCAATTTTTTCTTGGTTTCCCTCTTGGTTCTTTTCCGATCCTGCTCCCGAGGTACCCGTCATAGGTTCTTTGAAACCGCCGCCTCTTGGGCCTTTCCCTCTATCCACCACTACCTGTTTGTATGAGGGGGTTGCATTCCCTCCCCCTTTGGTAACCATACTGTCCGTTGTTGAAACCGCGACTGTCAAACCCTAGCTTGAAAATTTCTCCAGAGTCGCCTTATGATACTAAAACTATATCCATTTATTATTAGACAAAAAGAACAAGCTCATATAATATCATTGTGAGAAGAAAAAAACATATTCAACATTTAAAAAGTAAAATCTATTTAAACTTAAAATAATCCACTATCATATATGTGTTTCAAATTTCTCTTATTAAAGGAGTTATAAGCAGAACTGGCTCTGCGTTTTTTCTCCCCACGAACTAGGGTTTTGCAGTTCCTTCGCGGTGCGGGGGTCTAACAAGGGCCCCAATGGGGCTTTCGTCACCCAACGGAGGAGGGCCGACGAGCGGCTCTTACAGACAAGCTACAGCAGGCGGCGCGGAAGCGGAGAGGACCAAGAGGCCGGCCTTTGAGCCCCGCCAGACATATACTCGGCAATATGGGAGGAAGGCATGTCCAAGGACCGAGAAATGGAGATCGACCCTGAAAAAGAAGCCTCTATCCCCACAGCGACCGCTCCATGGAAACCTGGTAAGTGTATCCCACAAGCACCACAAGCCCCCAAATATGTGATTAGTTCACCACGCATTGAAGAGCAAAAAAAATTCATGAGAGATTACGCCCTTGTGGGAAAGTTTTTAGGGCTATGGCCCTCAGAACGAGATCTGATCCGTTGGATCCAGTACTGGTGGAAACCAAAGGGTCACTATGAATTGCAACTAGGATCCAAAGGCTTTTTTACAATAATCTTCAATAATCTTCTACAATCTTGAAGATCATAACCGTATCTTCGATGGAGGACCATATTTTTTCAACTCGGCAGGCCTCTTCCTGCGCTTCTGGATGGAGAAATTCAGCCCTGAAAAGGAAGACTTTGCTCATGCGCCTGTATGGATCAGATTATACTCCCTCCCACAAGAGTTCTAGCTTGAGGAGGTTCTGGCGGGTATCGGTAACACCATTGGCATATATGTCAAATCGTCTGAGGCAACAAATCAACGGCGTTATACCTCCTATGCTCGCATCTGCGTATATCTGAATATAACTAAGGTGCTTCCTGGTTCCATCATATTGGAATATCAAGATGAGGACTGGATCCAGACCATTGATTATGAGCATATTCCATTTCGTTGCCGTAGGTGTCATGAGCATGGACACCTGTTCAGAGAATGCCCCCTCAACACAGCTCCAAAGGAAGACAACCCAGACAGCAACAAAGACAAGGACGGCTTCATCCAACCCATAGGGAAACGACGACCAGGAGGCCGAAGACAACCAGCCCAGGTAAGTAAGGACCCATCCACAAGCAACAGATTTACAGCTCTGGAAGACCAACCGGAAAACCCTGCAGATCACCCACCACCAAATGAACCACCACCGGCTACTAGATCTCAAAATGCCAAGCAAAGGGAAGACACAACCCCTCTGAGCAAGGAACCCGAAATCGCCCCCCCAAGTGGGAATCAGGAAGCACACAATCCTGTGGACGTAGAGAACGGAGAAACAGAAATGGAGCTAGAAGAGCCTGATCTAGCAGGGGTCGATCTGGAACATCTTGAGCATGCTTACAGACAAAAAAAACTTTTCACCATCCCCCGAGATCAATTACGAAAGGTGCATAAGGTATACCTCAACTCCTCGGCTGGATCCACGGCCAGAGCCACTCAAGGGCTGGGAATCCAAAGCAGTCAATCGAAGAGCACCGGTAAAACCCAGAAAGATGAGAAGAGAAGAGGGCGGAAGTCCACCAACAAACTTATTCAAGAAATTGGGCACTTCATGGTAAACTCCGGGCAAATCCACCTGATCTCGAATAGCTTTCCTCCCCTCCCCAACCCCTCGTCATCATGAAGATAATTTCCTGGAACATTAGAGGCCTTAATGGGCATAGCAAGCACAAATTGTTACGCGATCTGATCATGGCAGAAAAACCTGACATCGTCCTTCTGCAGGAAACCAAATGCGCCTCAGAAGATGTGGATAAATTACTCCCCTACTGTTGGAAGCAGGGCGCAGCTGTTGCGGTAGACGCCACAGGCACAACAGGGGGACTAGCCATCCTCTGGAATACAAACTCAATACTGCTCGAGAACTTCATGGCTACACGAGGATCCATCACTACGGACTACAGACTCATTGGTTCCGACCAACCAGGAAATTTAACCAATGTCTATGGTCCAACCACTACAGGAGAAAAAGCAGCCTTCCTTCGGAACCTAGACTTCCTCGCCACCTTACACCAACACAACAAATGGATTATAGAAGGTGATTTTAACATAATCCGCAATCTGGAAGAGAAAAGAGGTGGGTCAAGAAGATTGGAACACGAAACTAGCAATTTCAACAGTTTCATAGATACCCACAGCCTTATCGACCTGGATACTATTAATGGCATCCATACTTGGACAAATAGAAGATCTGGCACACATCAGATCACTTGCAAGCTCGACCGATTCCTCATCTCGGACTCCCTCATGATGGACGGCCCAGGCATGGAAGCCTCAATTCTGGACATCCCCGGATCGGACCACTGGCCCATTAGGCTCTAGATAGATCTCCCAACTACAACAGGAAGGAAACCTTTCAGATTTGAGCAGTTTTGGCTCGACCACCCGGATTTCCAAGCCAACATTCAGAAATGGTGGAGGGAAGCCGAGATAACTCAGGGATCCAAAATGTACAGATTCCAACAGAGACTAAAAAATCTCAAACAATCACTCAGAATCTGGAATAAGAACACTTTCGGGGATATCTTTGCATCCCAAAAGCATTTAGCAGACCGCATGAGTGAAATCCAGAAGCAAATTAGAACCCAGGGGCTTACCACTGATTTAAAGGAACAGGAACAAGTTATTACCCAACAACTAGCAGCCAGGAAAAAGCAAGAAGAGATCCTCTGGAAGCAAAAGTCGCGCATCCGTTGGCTCAAGGAGGGAGACCGTAACACCAAGTTCTTCCATAGAAAAACTATTCAAAGGCGACATACTAATAGAATCACAAGCCTGATCTCTGACAATGGGGAGCCCCTTCACTCACATGAGGATATGGAAGCAGCTCTGGTTGGGCATTATCACAATCTCCTCACCGAACCGATCCAAGACAGGCATGAAGCCATTGCCAAAGTAACCCAGCATGTGCCCTCCCTGGTCACGAGGGAACAAAACCTGGCCCTACTACGACCTATCTCACTTGAGGAAGTAGATCAAGCGCTTCAAGACACACCCAAATGTAAAGCTCCAGGACCAGATGGCTTTACCAGTGACTTCTTCCATCACTGCTGGCCAATGATCAGGCACGAGGTATGGGAAATTCTTGAGGACTCCCGAGCCTCCGGACAGATTCTAAAAGCGCTGAACTCAACTTTTTTGGCTCTCATTCCCAAAGAGGGACAGGCGTAGCATCCTCAACAATACAGACCTATTGCACTCTGCAACATAATATATAAACTCTTAACGAAGGTCATAGCCAGTAGACTCAAGCCCATCTTACCAACCATCATCTCCCCAGAGCAATCAGGTTATGTTGAAGGCAGGAAAATAATGGATAGCGTCATCCTGGCCCACGAAGTGATCCACTCTCTGCAGAAAACCAAAACTCTAGGTATGCTTCTTAAACTGGACATCTCCAAATCCTTCGATAAGCTGAACTAGGATTTTATGCGTGCCATGCTCATCGGCTTTGGTTTTGACCAAAGCTGGGTCACCTGGATTATGAACTTAACTTCTTCAGCTTTCTTTTCTATTCTGGTCAATGGCATCCCTTCCCGGACCTTCTCTCCTTCTAGAGGTATCAGGCAGGGAGATCCACTTTCCCCCTTCCACTTCATCATCATGGTTGAAGGCCTCGGTCGTTCCATCCAAGCTGCAGTCGAAGGAAACCGCTTAAAAGGCCTACCCTTGCACGACATTTCTCCTCCCATCTCGCATAGTCAATTTGTGGATGATTCGCTCCTAATGGGCACCCCCACAGTTCGTGAAGCAAACGCCCTTCTCGACATTCTCCAAGCCTTCGCCGATGCTTCAGGACTGGAATGCAATAAGGAAAAATCCCAAATCTTCTTCTTCAACACGCCCCCTCCAATCCAATGCCACATCACTGAAATCATAGGTTTCAGAAGGAGCTCCCTTCCGTCCAAATACTTAGGTATCCCCCTAATAGACAATGCTCTTCGCAACTCCTCGTGGGAGCATCTTCTCTCCTCCTTCGCCAAAAAGCTCTCCTCCTGGACCCTCAGAGTTCTCAATCTTCCTAGCCGCCTAGTTCTCCTCAGAAGCGTCCTTCAAGCCCTACCGATTTACTCCTTCTCGGCGATGGCAGCTCCAAGACATGTCCTCTCTTCCATTAGAAACATCCAAAGGAACTTCCTCTGGCAAGGCTTCAATACTAGGAAGAAGATCGCTCTGGTCAGTTGGGATAAAGTTTGTAGGCCCAAGTCTCAAGGGGGTTTGGGATTGCGTGATCCCCTTATTCTAAACAAAGTTCTTACAGCCAAAATCTGGTGGCGGTGGCTTAAGCAACCTCAGGACCTCTGGGCCAAATTCTGGCGGAAAAAATACACGCCACATGTTGCAGAGAAAAATCTCATAAGGTGGGACGAAGATGGACCGGGATCATTGATCTGGACAGCGGCCAGGCAGAACAAACAAGTGGTCACTAGAAATGCTTTCTGGGAAATTCGGAATGGGGAAACGGCTCTCTTCTGGCAGGCCTCTTGGCAGCAATGGCCCATTTTAGCCAACACAAGCTGGGCGGAAGCAATATCCCCAAAAGCTACTCTGGCGAGTCTGACCAGAGTGGTTGACTACTGGCAGGACAATTCTCCTGAAGACAAATGGCGCAAATGGCACCTGGACAGGGAGCGCATGCAGTTGGACGCACAGGTGGACATGGGACCGTGGCAGGAGGAGATGTCCAAAAGGAAAATACTCAAGCTAGAAGGAGAGGATATTCTTCGCTGGGGACATCGCCCAAAAGGTACCTTCAGTACGCAAGAAGCCTACCAACTCCTGACCCTGATCAATCCCCCTCCTACCAATGAACTCTGGCGCAAAATCTGGGGTCTTCAGCACTGGCCCAAAGTCACTATTTTTCTATGGCTTATCTCCCACTCCAGCATACTCACTTGGGACAATCTCTCGAAGAGAGGTTTTATAGGACCCTCCATCTGCCTACTGTGTGAAAGCGCAGAAGAGACCATGAATCACCTCCTGAACTCGTGTTCCTACACAGCCCAACTCTGGGATCAAGTGGCCATTATCATGCACAATTCAGACCGGCGAAGAGAGAGTGTTATTGACACCATTGCAGAATGGAGAGATCATGCGTTCCAATCCCCCCTCCTCAACCGGATCTGGCAACTCCTTCCAGGATTCATCCTCTGGCATACTTGGAAAGAGCGGAACAGAAGGGTCTTTCGAAATCTCTCGCAACCTTGGCAATCTTGCTAGCATCAATGTCGTAACCATGTTCTGGAAACCATCTCTCTGCAGCACTGGACTGATGACAAGGGGGGCAGCACTCCCTCTGAATTTACAATCCTCCAACATTGGCAACCCCTCCCTTTCCCCCCCCCCCCCCCCCCCCCCCCCCCC
>ML803923.1:0-27879 GCA_009831015.1 Picea engelmannii
ACTTGAACGCTAAAACCTCCGGGGGCAGGCCTGGATCCCCAGGACCTTCCATCGCGCGGGACGGAGGAGCCAAAACCTAAGGGCGCAGGGCCGCAGGGGCGAGCTGAGACGGCCTGCTCGGTCACGCGCACACGCAGAGGGTTCCAATTCCCATGATAATATTTAATTCACTTGGGACTTTTCATTAAAGGAATGAATCACTCCACTATGTGGAACGATCTTGTGAAACATAGTGGAATTTGGTTTAGATTTTTCTAAGGGAAAGAAAATTCCAAAGTTGGATCAAACTTAAAGGCAACTAGAAATAAGGATAAGAATGCATAGTTTTGGAGGTATTTAAGATAGCACAAGTGTTAGGGACCTAACCTCCCTAACCCCTCACATAGGTAGAATAATATTTTTTCTATGTAATAAAGGTTGACATTAGTAAATAAGGCCGATATAATATTGTGAACCAGTCTAATGTAAGAATATTTAATAGAATCTTCCACTTCTAGAAATATCTTCCTCTATAATGTTCTTTAGAAGATAGAATTAGTATAAATTGGAGTAGAAGGCATGGGAAAGTCTTGTCTTGAGAATTATTGTAATAGAACTATGTTATGTTGAAGGTTTCCCTCTCAAAGAGGCATGTAAACTTGGATTTCTTTCAATAAAGGTATCATTGTTGGTGTAATTATTCTCTCTATTTTGTTGTTTCACTAGTATTTGTCGTAATATTTGTGTTTCTTCTTTATATAATATATATGGTACCTCAAAAGTGGTATCAAAGCACTTTTCTCTACAGAAAATTTGGAACAATTTTTTTATGGGTGTGTTCTGTCGACATATTTAAAGCATAGAGATATGTCATTTGGAAAGTAAAATTCTAGTTGGGGAAGACTACACATAGGAAATACAAGTGTTTTCACGGGTTTCTAAAAATAAACTTTTCACCTTGTTGGAAACCTTTGTAACCCCTCTTGGTACCCATTCAAGTAGTATTGCATCAGACAACACATGTACATGTCCATCACTCCCATGTACCTTTGTGTATATAGTGAGTCCACTAGGTCTCATGAAACCAGCTTTATATCATCGTATCAGTTGTCTAACTGCTATAGTGGCACCGAGAAAAACACTCAGGAAGAATACTCTCTAGTACTTAGGTAAGCAGGTAATATGACTAAGGGTACAATCAATCCTCCTTGGTTGGTGCCTCGAGATATTGGTCCGAGTACTAATGTTCGACCCTGCATGTATATCAGAGAGATATAGCACATAGAAAACCCTTGTTTGTAGGAACACTGAAAATCCTAACCCTTGAGAAAGGAACAAAACAAATCAACAACAATACGATAATTTTTCCATCCTCATGTTCACATAGGATGCCTTCCTGCGCACCTGGCCATTCAATCCTTGCCTCAAAGACTCATGACCCATATAAAAGGATAATTGAACATGCAAGACTATCTACATTTTCCATACTCATGCAAGTCTACAAATATAGGTTATAAGCACCATACTTACATGTACAAGCAACATTAAACAAAATAACAACAATTACTTATATGAAACAACATAGAAGAATTAAACCATTTCAAACATAGATAAATAAAACCACAGTAAATGAGACATGCACATAAAGAATACTTGTCTTTTATGGAAGTCACCAACTGTGCACATAACACAGATGTTCCTTCCATCCATAGACTCGGTTTCTCATAAGATTTCAACAACATGTCATCCCCAAGTTGGGTCTTGACTGCACTAGAGAAAAAGGGTTCCTAGTGGAGGGATAAGGTCCAATTCTCAACATAATTGCTCAGTCCAAGGTGTCCACTATTGCAACTACCCTACGGTCTCTCATTCCTTGAGCACCTGTCACACCCAAGGAAGCGTGCCCCTTCTCTACTCAACAATCCCTAGGCTGTGCCACTTACCTTCCAAGGTTAATAGCAACAGGTCAAACATAAATTCTTTGAGCCCTGCGACTAATTCCCAACGCACCAGGGAACAATTCTCAACAAAACTCTCACCTGGGGAGTATGCTCATAGGCCTGACAACCTACTTTTTCAAAAAAAAATCTCTCACACATAGATACTTCTCACGGGCCTGATAACCCGCTTCTTCAACAACAAATCTCTCACCCAGAGAGACTACTCATGGGACTGACAACATGCCTCTTTGATAGGAAAAATATGATTAAAGTACAGAAAAAACCCTTACAATATTATCATTGTAGATAAGGTAATAGTCATCCTTTCTCCCTAGACCAACCCCTTTTTTCTCCCTAAAAAGTGAATAAGACCCCCAAAATACACTAAGGCCATCAATATATATTGCATGCCTTAAAATTGACACTTGTCACTTTCAGAAGTAGCTTAAGACACTTTGTGACTCATTCCCTACCCTCATGAACTTAGGATAAAACAATTATCCATAACTTACACTTTTATGGAAATATTAATAAAATATTCCCTAAAACTTAAGTCTCTCCCCCCCCCCTTTTCCCTTTTCTGGTGGAGTTATCCCCACATCTCTTTTCGCCTAAGTATGTTTGTGTGCATCGATGTAATATTATTAATGATTTTGACTACATTTACATGGATAAGCGCACTGGAATATTTGTATCCCATCTCACCATCCTCATAACCACATAGGCTCTCCGACCTCAATACATATACAGCCACACACACACACACACACACACACACACACACACACACATATATATATATATATACCAACTCGATGTGAACTTCTAGTAAATTAACACATACTTTCTCAAGTGCATGCAACACTATGCAATGTGTGCACTTACCTAGGTGCACAAAACACTATAAAATGTGTGCACCCTTTCCTTGATAACAATTCTACGTGCACTACTCAGGTGCGAGCAACACCAAAACTTAGTGCCAACGACTCACCATTCTATATGTACATTTACACTTACAATTGGTACCAACAAATCACCATCCTATATGTACAATTACAAAGGGTTCATATTAGGGACATTAGATTTCCATCCCCCTTATTTATGCATTGTCCTCATTGCATATATACATATGTACATACAAATTTCAAAAAATTTCAAAACGATGTGGATAATCTACTTGCATACCATCCTCGCGCTCCCGGGTTGCATCCTTAGGACCGTACTAGGTCCATTGGACCTTTACCAACTCCATGGATCGATTCTAGAGTTGTTTGTTTTTCTCATCCAATATGTAAATCGGTCACACTCGAAAATCGCCTTCTGGATCCACCTAAATCACATTCCAATAAATAATATAATTAGCATCAGGTACACAGTTTTTAAGCAATGATACATGGAAAACATTATGAATACATAAGGATGAAAGAAAAGAAATAATATATGAAATAGGACCAGTCCTCTCTAGGATTTCAAATGGCCCATAGTAGCGCACTACCAACTTATAACACTTCCCCAACATCAAGGAATTGCGCATGGCCTTAACTTTCAAGAAAATGTGGTATCCCACTCTAAACTCCCTGTGGGTTTTTCCTTAATCTGAGCAGCTTTTCTTTCTGTCTTGGGAAGACTTTAAATTATTTCTTATCTTTACCATCTTCTCCTCCATTTTCAGAGCATATCTGGACCAACTACTACGCAGTCTATTGGATTTTCCCAACTCATTGGTGTGTTTCACTTTCTACCATAAAGTGCTTCAAATGGGATCATATTTAAATATGCTTGATACCCATTGTTGTAAGAAAAATCTACCAAGTGAAGGTAGTCTTCCCATTTTGATGGTTTATCCATCACATACATTCTCAACCTGTCCTCAATCACCTGATTTACCCTCTTTGTTTGTCCATCTATCTCAAGATGATATGTTGTGCTAAAGTTCATATTTGTTCCAAATCCTTTGAATAGAACTTTCCAAAATTTTGAGGTGAACTTGGAATCTCTGTCAAACATAATTGTCTTAGGTACACCATGCATCTTATCAATTTATCACGTGTATATCTCAACAATATAGGCTTCCTTGTATGCTGACTTCACTAGAATAAAATAAGTAGTTTTACTAAGGTTGTCCACCACCATAATAGAATCATGTTGCTTAGAAGTCCTAGGAAAATTAGTTATAAAATCCATAGTTACAACTTCCCACTTGCACTCAAGAATGGGAAAAGGTTGTAGTGAACCAACTAGATGTTTGTGCTCATCCTTGACCTTTTGACATTCAAGATATCTAGCAATAAAATCAACAACTTCCTTTTCCATACCTGGCCAATAGTATTGTTTTTTTACTGCGACAATTGTCTTATGGTAACATGGATGTCCAACATAAGGAACCTTATGCATCTTCGACAATAACATACTTTTCAAACCTTGATTATTTGGCACATAAACTATGCACCTATACATGAGGATCCCATCCTCTCTTATCTCATAACCTTCCAAATTTCGTTGTGACATACCTTGTTGTAAATTCGTCTTTATGTCCACATAGTGTTGATCTGATTTGGAAACTTCTAAAATTGTGTTGCAGAAATTAGATTTTTACATGCTAATGGTTGTACCATGCATCTCATGCACCCTCTTGCTAAGTGCATTAGCCACCTTGTTATATTTTCCTCTAATATGATTTATGTCAAATTCATACTTACTGAGGAATTCTAACCACCTGCTTTTTCTGGAATTCAAACTTGGTTGTCCAAATAGATACTTCAGACCACTATGGTCTATCCTCAACTCAAATATTTTACCCATAAAATAATGTCACCACATATTCAAGGCATGCATTATGGATTCTAATTCTAAGTCATGAGTATCATATATCCTTTCATGCTCTTTTAAATTTTTGTATTTGTAGCATACTACATTCCCATTCTGACTCAATACTCCTCCAAGCCCTTCCTTGCATGCATCCATGCACACAATGAAGTATGCATCATGATCAACAATTCTCAAAATTGGCACACTTGTTAACAAGCTCTTCAAGTGATGAAAACTCCTTGCACAATCTGAAGTCCATTCAAATTGTGCACCTTTATTTTTCAAAGATGTAATTAGATACAAAATCTGTGAGAAGTCTTCAATAAACCTTCTATAGTACCCTACCAGTCCCATAAAGGATCTCACCTCTGTGACATTTCTTGGTGTCGGTCATTCCTCAATGGATTTTATCTTTTCTGGATCCACATCTATTCCTTTCTTGGAAATGATATCACCCAAATAATGAATCTACCTCTAGTAAAAATAGAATTTGCTCAGCTTTGCATAAAGTTGGTGTTCCCTCAATACCTTCCACACCATCCTCAATTACTTCTCGTGCTCCTCTTCAAACTTTGAGTAAATCAGTATGTCATCCATAAATACAATGACAAACTTATCTAAATAAATTCTGAAAACTCCATTCATCAAACACATGAAGGCATTTGATGCATTTGAAAACTCAAATAGCACCATTGTAAACTCATAATGTCCATACCTCATTCTGAAGGTGGTATTTCTAATGTGTTCCTTTTTCATTCTCACTTGGTCATAGCCAGATCTAAGGTCAATCTTTGAAAATATCTGCACACCTCTTATCTCATCAAAGAGTTCATCTATCCTTGGAAAAGGATACTCGTTCTTTACTCTTACCTTGTTCAATTGTATGAAGTCGATACAAAGTGTCAATGTACCATCCTTATTCTTCACAAACATTACTGGGGCACTCCAAGGCGACACACTTGGGTGTATATACCCCTTCTTCAGAAACTATTCAAGTTGCATCTGCAACTCCTTCATATCTTTTGTACTCATCTTATAAGGATTCTTGGATACAGGTGTTGCTCTAGGAATAAAATTTATAGAGAAATCAATATCTCTTTTCAAAGGAAATCCCAATATCTCTTTAAAGACACCATCAAACTCTTTCAGTATCGTGGAGTCTTCAACACTTGCCATCTTATCCTTAGGTGCCTCTTACATGTGCGTTGCAAATACTTGACATCCTTTCCTATAGATTTTCTTCAATTGAAAGGCTGGAATTTATCTGATAGTTACAACCCTTGGAATTCCTTGAACTATTCTTAAGTTCCCTTCCTCATCCAAGCAAGTAAATGCCTTATTGTAGCAATTTATAACGACATGATGCTTGTCCAACCAATCCATACCAATGAGGAAAACATACGAGCCCAAAGGTATGATATTCAAATCATCTTTGGTGCGTAGTCCATTCATTCTCATTGGACATGATTTAACCATCTCATTAATTTTCCTTTTTCCCCTTGTATCTAACTGCACTAAGCAAGATATTCCAAGATTCCTCCTTGAAAATTGGAATATTTCCACCATCTTAGGATCTAGATAACTATGACTAGCTCATGAGTCAATTAAAATAGAAATGGGTTGATCGTTAATCTTACCTTCCACCTCGATTATGTGCGACTGAAACATAGCGCGTTTGTTATCCAGGTTTATGCAAGTCCTTGGCACATTTCTTCCCATGTTGTCAATTGTCGCAACTTTTTGAACATTGTATGCATTCCTCGCTTTATCACCTCTTTGAGAGCAATCTATGCACATATGAATCCTACCACAACTCCAACATTGAATATATTCTTTCCATGGATTTTTCCCCACTATATCCATCATTTTGGACTCCTTCAGAGTTGGCTTTCCTTGCACAGTATTTATGAAAAATGGTGGCTTAGCCCCCTTCTTCCTCTATTCGTTTTTCATCTTGTATTCTCAAACCTTTTGGAAAGTCAGCCTTCCCCTTTGTTGATCATAAAGAAATTTAGCGCGCCTTATGGTTTACTCCAATGTATTGGGGTCATCATATTGTATCTTGTCACAGATAAATGAGGGAAACCCACTCAAGTACCTTTGAAATTTAACTTTCTCATCCTTGATGAATGCGACATATTTTAGCATCTCTAAGAATCTCCTTTCATACTCATCTATCATCATACTCCCAAGCTTGACTTCAAAGAATTCCTTCATTTTCTTGTTATAGTACCTCTTGGTTAAGTATTTATTTTGGAAATACCTCTTGAGCTCCCTCCAAGTAACCTTCTTTTCATCAATGTGTTTCACTTGCACGAAATGATCCCACCGCATTGATGCTTTTCCTTTTAGTTGATAGATGGCAATTCTTCCTTCTTCATGTGCAAAATAATTATGTAGCTGGAATTACTTCCTCATACCCAGCAACCAGGTCTCTGCATATTCATCCTTCTTTTTCTCCCCATCAAAGGTAGGAGGCTTGATCTTATTCATTTCTCCTTGTAGCTCATCCACCCCAGTCTTTTTCTTATGCTTTCTTATAGGAGATGGACTTGAGATACTGCTCACTTTCCTAAAAGAATTCTTTGGTGAGTTAGGTTGATGCCTACCAACACTTCTTGCCTCTATTCTTTTCTCATCATGAGAAATATGACCTCTTGACCTACTTCCCTCTGTCTCCTTATCCATTTTCTTTCCTATTCTTTCTAATATTTTCATCAACTTAACATTGAAGTCATCTTGTTTCTTCTTGGCTCTCCTAAGACTTTCATTATAATCTTTATAAATTTGGACATATTTGTGAAATCCCTTTATGGTTTCTACAAATTTCATGCACTCCTCCTTGGATTTTGTATCATCATCAACCAAATAGACATACAAATCCCCGAAATCATCATCAAGATTGTATGTCCTCTACACATTTTCCATGATTTTGAATTATGCATTGTTTTTGTCCTACTCTAATCACTGAAAATTATGCAAAATGTGTAGACAACAAGATTTGTTAGGTGAATTCATGAGACAAATTCATGAAAACTCTACACCATATTGTCATAATCCTTTCTTTTGAAGCTCATGCATGCACTCATATTCAACACACACCAGTATGTGATGCCAATTTTTAACTTGTACACTGTGTATTAGTAATTCACATGCGCCAAAAAACAATTATGTGCAGTCCCAAACCTTTAGTGTGCACACCCATGCACCAGTGTTTATTGCATAGTTCTAGTGCCACACTCCACAATATCGTATATTTAACTCACACATTTGTGAATTCTTATTTAATGCACACCATGTCCACGCTGAAATTACAAATTCGACCACTTTCCAGTCTGAATTTTTCCTTAAGTAGAACTCAGTTCATGTAGGCTCAGTGTTGAAACTGGAGCTCTGCAACTTTTGTTGAAATCTGTCCCATAAAAGTTCAATGTTGAACCAATATCTCTGATACCAGAATGTAACATCCATAGCCTCTCGGACTGGGCCACATCACACAATCTCAACTTTTGTAGCTCTGAATCAACCATATTATAACATCACCCAACATACTACTGAATAATGCTACTTTGAAGATCCACTACACAAATTATATATTAAACCCTAGTCTGCATAGTATCATTTGAAGTAACACACTCAACCTTGATTTGAGTCACGCCACACTAACTTTCTCCTTTTTAACACAAATTTAAGCAACAGAAGTAACTAAAAACAATTGTGCACCAACATACTTAACACACAACACTATTGTGCGCACATCCATCCTGACGTCACATGCAAATTATGATTTCCTTGTGCCCGGGGTATATTTCCCTATAGATGCACATGAGTACCAACCTTTTGTGCACATAGGTTGCCTTCCTGCGCACCCAACCATTCAATATTTTCCTCAGAGACTCATGACCCATATCAAAGGATAACTGAATATGCAAGACTATCAACATTTTTAATACTCATGCATGTCTACAAATACAGGATATAAGCACCATACTTACATGTGCAAGCAACATTACACAAAATAACAACAATTACTTATATGCAACAACATACAAGAATTAAACCATTTCAAACATAGATAAATAAACACACGATAAATGAGACAAGAACATTAAGAATACTTATCTTTTATGAAAGTCACCAACTGCGCGCAGAAATTAGACGTTCCTGCCAGCCATAGACTATGTTTCTCATAATATTTCAGCAATAGGTCAACCCCGATATGGGGCTTAAATCCACCAAGTCAAAAGGGTTCCTAGTGACAGGCTACGGTTTGATTCTCAACATAATTCCTCAATCCAAGGTGCCCACTGCTGCAACAAGTATAGAATATCTCATTCCCCATGTACTTGTCACACCCAAGGAAGTGTGCCACTTCTATGCTCAACATTCCATTGGCTTCCCCACTTCCCTTATAGGGTTACCAACAACAAGTTGGACAGGAAGTCTCTTAGCCCTACGATTAATGCCCAACGCACCAGGGAACAATTCTCAGCAAAACTCTCACTTGGAGAGTATGATCATGGGCCTGACAACCCACTTCTTCAGCAACAAATATCTCACCCAGAGAGACTTCTCACGGGCTTGACAACATGCCTCTTCAAAATAAAATCTCTCAACCAGAGAGACTTCTCACGAGCCTGAAAACCTACCTCTTCGATAGAAAAAAATTGATTACAGTACAGAAAAACCCTTACAAGCTCCTCAATGTAGATAAGTTAATAGTCATCCTTTATCCCTAGACTGACCCGCTTCTTCTCTCGAAAAAGTGAATAATTCCCCCCAAAATACACTAAGTCCAACAATATATATTGCATGCCTTAAACTTGACACTTGTCGCTTTCAAAAGTAGATTAAATCACTTTGTGACTAATTCCCTACCCTCGAGAACTTAGGATAAAATATGTATCCATAACATAAAATTTTCCATAAATATTAATAAAATATTCCCTAATACATAAGTCTCNTATTAATGACTATGACTACATTTACATGGGTAGGTTCACTGACCTATTTTCATCCTGGCTCACCAGCCTCATAACCACACATTCTCTCTGGCCTCAATACATATACAACCACACACACACACACACACATAAACCAGCTCGATGCACACTTCTAGGCAATTATTGTGCACTTACTCAAGTGCATGCAACACTATGCAATGTGTGCACTTACCTAGGTGCACGCAACACTATGAAATGTGCCCACCCTTTCCTTGATAACAATTCTCCACGCACTACTTAGATGCGTGCAACACTAACAGTTAGTGCGAATGGATCACTAGCCTATATGTACATTTACTCTTACAATTGGTACCAATGGCTCACCATCATATATGTAGAATTACAAAGGGTCGGGATTAGGAACATTACATCACCTCCTTTGAGAAATTGCATTTTAAAATGGAGGGAATGTCAAATTCATTCTTCAGGGAATCATTTATTAGTGGATGTTGGCACCAGGCCGAAATGGAAAGAAGGATGATCGTGGGAAAGAAAGCGTGCAGAAATAGAAGTAACAGCTGGAAGGTAACACAACACGTGCGCATGAAAGAGAGCATGCACAAGGAAAATGACAGATGGAGGAAGAACATCACACGTGTAGGGGAGGAAGACCTAAGGTCAGTAGAGTTAGGGTTTTGGTAATACATTGTAAATGGTTTAAGAGCCCGATATATATAAATAGAGATACACAGGTATCATAGAGAGGTTGATTCACTTTTGTATTATTTCAACTTTTGTAATGATCTATCATAGCTAGATATGAGTTGATGTGTTATGTAATATGGTTATGGACCAATTTTGTAAGTTGTTGAGCTAAGAATAGAGGAGAGGAGGAAGATATGAGGATTACATCGCAGGCTATGGAGCCTGGTGTGATCTAGTTCGCCTCATACAGATCTTACCCATCAAAGGGAATTGTAAGTGTGTGGCACTGGAGATGAAGAATTGCCATAATAAAAGAGCCAAGAGCCAAATCTTTGTGGACGTAGCGCAGGAGGGGGTGAACCAAGGTAATATCTATGTAATGTGATGAATGCATGTATATCTTCATTTGCTTCCAGTAGTTAATTGTTATACTAAATAAATGAGTTAATTCATTGTTATGGAATACGATTGTGTTGTTCAGGAAATAACTATGAAGGATAGATGCAAGCCTGTGAGTACTAGTATATTGCAGCCATGATTCGTAGTAGATGGCTCATATTAAAAATCCTCTATTTCATACTCAATCCTAGGCTGTAAACGTCTGAGTCTTACAACCACCCATTTAAAGCTATCTTGGGTGAGGTTGCGCAGTGCACTCTGTGTAATGTGTTTCCTTCTAGTATACCAGGAGGGTCGATAGTTTTAAAGGCTCTGTTGGAAACCCGAAAGAGATGAACCCTGGGTTAATAACTTAGATAGTAAAAGGAAGTAGTTAAACCAACAAATGGTTATGTTATCGTGTTAGAAGAAACAAGAGAGGACTGGGTAGATGACATAGATTGAACGAGAAAAGAACGAGCGAAACAAGAATACCAATGAGCCATTAGAAGGGATTGTTGAGACCGTGGAACCCCATGAAAGAAGAAATCAAAGGTTGGTTGAGAACCAAAGAGATAGATTTTTCCCAGAAAGACAATAGAAACCCTAGAATCACACCCAGCAAATATCTGGATAAATACGTGTTTATTGATTTACACAAAGTCCTTTTCTGTGATTTTCCGCATCTACTACAGGAGTGGATACTAAGGTTGAAGGGTAACCATGTGATGAACTCGATCCGACAGCTAGATTGGAATCAGGTACAGATTGATCAGTTACAACAGGCGAATAACAAATTCACCCGCACAGTAGACTTTTGGCTTGACAGTATTGTGGTAGGTTTCATCACCGAATTTGCAATTGACATAGCGAAGTCATACAACGCAGTAGAGAAAGAATTTATACGTGGACCTCGAGGAAGGTACATTCAATCCCTGTATACTTCTATTAAGATATTGCTATATAACAAAGTTGTAATGACAATGGATCAGACAACTAAACTTCCCTGCATTCATGGGGAAAGGGGGGAAATGCTGACAGAGAGAGGATAAATGGAAGGAGGTGAGGATAAAGGAAAGAAGGAGGAGGAATCCTTGGACTCGATCATGATGGATGATGACCAGCTCAAGTGGATCTTGGCGTCATCAGGAACGACGTGTAGCGGAGTACCCTACCCTATATAAGGTGAATACCAAAAAGAGAGTTGTAGCCCTGCGGAAAGGCTTCACGAGCGATGAGGAAGAGGTGTAGGATATCTGGGCTATGGAGAAGATTGAGGAAATCCTGTGCGCAACGTATGAGAGGAATATGAGAGGCCCAAGAACCGGAGGAGAAGGCAACCATCATATCCATATTAATGTTAGTGTGGAACCCATAAACCCATGTGCGACTAATACACCAAAGATAACACCACCGTTTAGACAACCGAAGTTTGGAGGAAGTCCGACAACAAGAAGTACATCTACACTAGGAGAAACAACTGGAGGAGCCAGTTCAGGCAGCACTAGTCAAGTATCTACACCGCGCGGAGGAAGAAGTAGTTCAGTATTTAGAATGTCGGGACATGATCCCACTATCAGATTACCATAATTTCGAGGAGAAGCAGCAGAATACGCGAAGAAGCATTTGTTCATTTTTGCAAAGATATGCGAGGCAAAATAGATCACTGATGAAGATACCAAACTCGCACATCTAGCAATTATGCTAACAAACCACGCACTAGACTAGTACATGAGTCTAGACACAAACAATTCCCCTGGGATGATGAGGACACTGGCAGATATTAATAAGCTATTGATTAATGAGTTCCATAAGCCGAGCTCAGAGGATCGGTACATGAACTAGATGATCGATATAAGATAGAAACCAGGAGAATTTGTATGGGAGATCGACCAGAGATTCAAGCGACTAAAGGGAAAACTAAAATACCTTATGACTAAGATGCAACATCGACACCTGTTTGTCAATTCACTACTCCCACACTTAAAATATCCCTTATGACAATAGAAATTTCAAATGCAGACAGAGGCTCTGTAGGCAGCCTTGAAACTGGAAGAGAACCAGTACCAATAGACAAACCCCTCTATCGAGGAATTGAAGGAGGATTTGAAGAATTTAACATTTCAGTTGAACCAGAATAAGAACAAGGACAAACGAGAAGTCGTTTGGTGCACCACATGTAGGATAGAAGGACACCACAATAATGAATGCCCAACATTCGTGCAGTATATGGAAATAGGTATGCCAAATCCACTACCACAGGGAGGATTATGGTGCGAAATATGCAAGAAACCGGGTCACGACCCTTAACATCGCACGATGATGCAGAAATACTAGACAGTTCTGAAGAATTCATATTGCACCTTTTGTAAGTCAGTAGGCCACAATGACAAAGATTGCAGAACTATGGAGCTAATGCGGGAAAGAACATCAGATGCATACAGGGTACAGACCGAAATGATGACTGGGCAAGCAGCGCCACAGTTCAATCAAACCCCATCTCCATACAATATTGCGCAGCAACAGTACAATATTGCGCAGCAACCATACCATAAAATGCAGCCGCAGTATAACCCGGCACAACCCCAGTAAAATACCACGCAGTATAATCAAGCACCACAGTATAATATGTTGAGAGGTTATTGAGCATGCTACCGAGGAGGAGGACGAGCCAGTGGAGGTTTCGAACGCGGTAGATAACCAGTCACATGTCACAATTTTCAGCAACCGGGACATTATGCACAGGAATGTCCACTTCCACAAGCAACTTGTATGTATTGTCGTCCATCGAACCACGATACAAAGGAATGTTCGACACTTCTAGTAACGATTCAGGAAAAGACGAACCAGAACAATTAGAATGTCCAGTGGATTTCAACCGAAGCTAGGGACGACAGACGAAACATCAATATAGTCACTCGTGGAGGAACAAAAATAGGAAGTGATGCAATTCGAAAGGAACCAGCACAGAACCAATGGGTAAAGAAGAACATCGAACCAAGAAAGCAGTTCAACATGCCAAAAGAAAAGGAGACTTTTAAGGAAGCCAGACAAGAATTTTAGAAGGAGGACACAACGTCGACTTAAACTGCGCAACCATTCAAGGAAGCCCCAGAATATGAGATGCCGCCATCATTGGATCACACCAACGAAATGCATCCCAAGAGACAAGTAAGTACAATCAAAGGCATTTTACAATCATGCGTGAAAATATTAAGTGATCCTTCATCTGTGAAAATATTGCAAAACATACTAGAGAAATGTAGCAGGGAGACAAAATAAAAACTAGAACCAAAAATTGTCAATCACCTACACACCAGAAGAAGAACAAGTAGGGAGTTTAGACTAAATGATAACATTGGAGATTTCAACATGGGAGACATTATACTAGACCTAGGATTCGAAGTGAATGTGCTACCCAAGAAGACCTAGAAATGTATGGGAGAGCCAACACTGGGATACTCAAATGTCCAATTAAAACTAGAAAACTAGCATAGAATCCTACCAATAGGTAGACTGAAAGGAGTGACAATAGATATTGATGGAGTGCACACTAAAGAATATTTTCAAGTCATTGAAATAGTTGATGGCACAAAACCTTACCCGACACTGCTTGGTCTGGATTGGGTGTTTGACAACCAGACCATAATCAATTTGAAAACCAGGAAAATGACATTTGAATCCGAAGAATACAAGGTCATAGCACCACTAGATCAATCAGAAGGGAAGAAGTTTATATAACCCACTTGCCTGGATTTAGAGGAGATCAACCAACTGTACAGAACAACTGCGCACGATGAGGATTACATAAACCCAACTGCAGATGGGGTACTTAGTTTGCAGAGCATTACTTCATGAGAAATAGACTCAGACACCGGGTTAGAAAACTGGCAGCAGAGACTACATGAAGTATCCATGCGAAGATGTGCAAGACTAGACCGCGCAGTAAGATGGGTAGGCACAAAAATCAGAGAACCACCCAGTTTCCACGGTTTAAATTATTTGGAAACATTCTTGACACAATACGATGAAAAAGTATTAGAAAACCAACGATTGTTAGCACTTGACTTAGCACTCAAGGCCACACCCACAAGATGGTGGGGTGCACATAAAGAGACCATTACAGACTAGTATCAATATAAGTGACTACTGTGCATAAGGTTCTACGCAGAACATGAATACAACAAACAACAACAATACCAAGGACAAGAGGAACCAACAGAACACTTGACAAAGTGCAACATGTTGTGGAAAATGACACTACCAGAGGAATGGCCTCATCACTTCATACATACTTTATAGGGCATACCAACGAACTGGTACACAAACCAGGAATTGCACAAAGGAACTACAACATGGATGACATTGCAACAAAATTTCACAATCACTTTCTTATTCGAGCATGAGAACCCCAACATAGAAGTATCTCTCAAATGAATCAGATGAGTAATATTCATCAAAGAACTGGAAATAGAATTTATCATAGAAGAGAAACAGCGGAATAAACAGACAATCAAGGAACTAATGTCATGTTATCATGTACAGGAGGAAGCACCAGATGAAGATGACCCATGGTCCATTCAGATCAAAGAAGTAGAAGGTGAAAGAGATGTGGAAGGACCACCCATAGAATCACAAGTCATTTCCATGCCAATCAAGGTAGTTAAAGTTAACATCGAGACAGTTGAGCAGCCCAAAATGGCCAGCATTGGAGACTATTGGGATGAGCAAACAATAGAAAGCATCATAGAATTATTGTGCAAATATAGTGACCTTTTTCCCACAACATTTATAGAGATGAAGCGTATAACATGAGAATTGGGAGAGATGAAGATACCACTCAGACCTGAAGCGAGACCTATTAGAAAACGACCCTATAGACTGAACCCCATATATAAACAGAAATTTAAAGATGAGATTGATTGGATGCTCGAAGTCAGCATCATCGAACAAGTTAAGGAATCAGAATGGATAAGATCGATGGTAGTACAAGACAAGAAACATGGAAGAGGGATTAGGATATGCGTCGACTTGAGGAAGTTGAATGATGCATGCCTATATGACCCATTCCATACATCGTTCACGGATGAAGTGTTAGAGAATGTGGGGGGACATGAAGCTTACTCATTCATTGATCGATTCTCAGTCTACCATCAAATTAAGATAGCACAGGAGGATAGACACAAGACCACGTTTGTGATAGAATGGGGATCTTATCAGTACACATTCATGTCCTTTGGACTGAAGAATTCACCCACAATATTCTCCAAAGTGGTCATCGTAGCATTTAAGGAATTCATCCATCAATTCCTCGAAGTATACCTAGATGACTAGACAGTTTACAGTCTGCTGAAAAACTATGTGGAAGTGTTATGACTAATGCTAGAGAGATGTAGACAATGACAGGTATCACTGAACATCAAGAAATGCATATTTGGAAAACTGTTTGGGATACTATTGGGCCATATAGTATGCAAACAAGGCTTGTTAGTGGATCCGGCCAAGATTGATGTTATTGTTAACTTACCAGCACCAAAAACAGACTGACAACTAAGAGAAACTTTAGGGCACATAGGATACTACAAGAAGTTCATCAAAGGGTATGCACAAATCATAGCCCCAATGGAAAAACTATTAAGGAAGGATACAAAGTATCAATGGAACGACGAGTGTCAACACGGTCTGGATACCTTGAAGGAAAGGATGGTTACCGCACCAATATTAGTATTTCCAGACTGGGAAAGAGATTCCATGTGCATGTAGATGCATCAACTATAACACTGGGAGTTATCTTAGTGCAGCCAAGAGCACGATACTTGGATCATCCGATAGCATTCGCAAGCATAAAGTTATTAGAATCGGAACAAAATTATAACATGACAGAAAGAGAAGGCCTAGCTACGGTCTATGCACTACCTAGGAAAACACTTTAAGATGTTCACATATCACTCAGCCTTGAAATACCTAGTCAACAAGCCAGTTTTGGGGGGGAGAATATGTCGATGGTTACTTCTATTTCAAGAATTTGATTTTGAAGTAACAGTTAAACCAGGGAAACCAAATGCAGTACCTGACCACCTGTCCAAGGTCACAAATGGAAAGAACCTACGAATTTAGAAGACACCTTTCTGGATGCACAGTTATTCTCAGTACAGATTACTGATGACTACTTCACAGAGATCATCCAATACTTAAGCACAGGTACTGCGCCGCAAGAATATACCACTGCACAGAATAAGAACCGGGTAGTCCCCGCAGACAACTATCAATTAATTGCAGGACACCTATACAAGATGGCACAGACAGAATCTTGTGAAGGTACATATTAGAGCATGAATGACCAATAATTTTAGAAGAATCCCACGAGGGAATCACGGGAGAGAATTATGTAGGAAAATCTACGGCACAGAAGGTGTTATGCGTAGGACTAAGGTGGCCAACGATTCACAGGGACTTGAAAGAGTACTGTCAGGGATGCGATGTTTGTCAAAGGGTAGGAAAACCCAACAGAAGGGATGAGATTCCACTATGACCACAAGTAAAATTACAGGCATTTGATAAATGTGAAATCAACTTTGTGGGACCAACTAACCCACCAGCCAAAAGAACAGGGGCAAGATACATTATTACCGCAATGAAATACCTAACAAGATGGGCAAAAGACGCACCAGTAAAAGATTGTAGCACAAAGATAGTTGCACACTTCTTTTTTGAAAAATTCATCACTAAATTTGGGTGCCCAAGAGTTTTGATGAGAGACCAAGGCACACACTTCATAAACAACACCATCTGCATGCTAACTGAAGATTTTGAAGTTCATCACTAGAAGAGAACATTGTATCACCCACGGGCAAAGGGCATAGTAGAATCCTTCAACAAAATTTTGGAGAACACACTAACAAAGATTTGTAACATCAACAGAGATGACTGGGACCTCAAAGTACCAGCATTATTATGGGCATATAGGACCACATCCAAAAATTTGACAGGGCACACACCATTCAAGCTAGTCTATGGCCAAGAAGCAGTAGTGCCAATAGAATGTTTAGTACCTAGCTTACGTGTAGCCGCTAACACACAGATGACACAATGAGGTGTAGTAAAGGAAAGACTGAATCAGTTATTGTCAATGGAGGAAGACCAAATCCTGGCAAGATTTCATCAACAAGTGCAAAAATAAAGAGACAAATCTTGGCACGACCAACACATCAAGAAGAAAATGTTTAAGGAAGGAGATATAGTATTACTCTACGAAAACAAGTCGTTTCAGCACCCGAGGAAGCTCATAATGCATTGGTTAGGACCATACGAGGTAAAATCTATCATAGACTAAGGAGTTGTACAGTTAAGAGATTTAGCAGGCACAGACCTCAAAGGAATGATCAACGGGAGCTAACTAAAGTTGTACAAGGACAGTCGACCACCCACCACACAGTAATATATATATATATATATAACTAAAAAATGCACAGCACGCTAGAGATAGAAAGGCCACATGAAGTTTGAAACACAAATTCGGAAAAGGCATGAACAACGGTTACATACATAGGGAAAATAAGTGGGAAACGAAAAGCTGACAAAAGCAGTATGACAGGACAACACTAAGTGTAATTAAAGAACGGCAAGGACCGATGGGACATCGCATTAAACATGCCAACATGAGACGGCAAAGTGAACATAATGGAAAGTATGAAACCGCCGCAGATGCATTAAACCCACAGTTATGATGCATTAAACATATAATGGAGGAAGCGTTCTCGACAAGCTTTGTGACCAGCCCATACAACACGTGAGCATGGGAGTGACTGGTCTATTCGCGAAAGGAAAATAGAGAGAGAATAATAGCAACCTAAATGACCAAAGAGAGACCACATAAATACCAGAAGTTATTCAAACTTAGCAAATGTTCGACAGTCACCACCATGGCAACACCAAAGCTAGGAGAAGCTAGTCAAACAGCCAGACCAACCAGGGTTCAAACTAGGTCATGAGGATCGTTGGAAGAGAATGAACAACAGCAACCGGAGATCGTCGACATCGACGAAATCCCATCCCCAGAGAGGATACTGGTAAACTCTACACTGCTACTAGAAGAAATTCAGTAGCCACAGGCAAAGGCCATGAAATTAGATATGTCAGTAGTGACACAGGCGCATCAGAACAAGGAAGTGGAAACCCAATAGGAAGTGCATCCAAAAAGCACCGAAGTAGCCCTGGAGGTTAACGGAACAACACAAAATCTAGAAGCACCAACATCACCAGACGAGTCACAAATGATCATCTCAGGTCAACTAACAGAGGAGACCACTGCCAATGCCTCATATTGGAAAGAATGGTCGATGGGGGAACAATCGAAAGTTGTTGGAACTTCAAATCAGCCACCACAATAGGAAGATAGAGTTCAGATACCTAGCTCACCCCATAAGAAACCTGCAATAGAAATTATTCTACCACACATACCAACTGGAGTACAGGTAGAACCAGAGCTACTGGGTCACATCGAGAAGCTCAATTATTTCGACCATGATGTATCAGACGAAACCAAGTTCCTAGAACTTGCACAGAGGGTATTTATGCAGACCATAACTGTAAACCAATTTGGAGAAACGATTAGCTAGCCATATTAGTGGGAAGTTGGGCTGGACAGAACATGAATCTTAGGTTTGTTGAAGCTACCACATTTTGGCAAAGGCTAGTACATGACAACATCCGTCAAGCAGCTATTAGAAGTCACACATGGAGGGGACATATGGCTAGACAAACCCATCCCCGTAATGGTTGATCTTATCGCAAAAATCACAGGGTTACCAACACGGGGTATGGATCCTGCGTTGACTATGGACGACAAATCCAAGTTGAAAGCATTGCCATAAGAAATGAAGAATAAATATGGAACCAACAGAGGAACGAGGGGCGTCATAATCAAACGAATCAACAACGTAGCTACACAACTGGGTGCAAAGATCTTAGACTGCAAATTTCTCATAAAATGTTGCTAAGAGGAAGTACCAGCAGGAGTCATTGCAGTTGCAGCTCAGTGCACAGAAGGCACCTCTATGAGTTGGGTGCCATATCTATTGAAATTATTTCAAGAGGACTGGAAGGATGCGCAGGAACTAGGCACAGAGTTTCATTACTCATGGTTGATTACCCTAATATCCTTCATGGGATGGCGAGAACCAGGGTATGTGATCTTTTGTACCAGACCATAGCCAACGGGAGAGAGATACCTCTTACTGAGATACAAGCCGCAGGCCAAGAAAAAGAGGGAGAACGAAATCATATTTGAAGCATATCTACAGGATATACAAGAAGCTATCAGCCAATCATGGAGAATAACACCAGAGGCTATCACACGATATGTAGATATCGCCAATTTCTGGGCCATAAGACAGACAATGTGGATACAACCAAGGCAGGATCCAGATAAACAGTGGTTACAAATGCGCTACTGCATCACAGAGGGTAATATCGACATGGTCATATGCAAATGACCTAATGAATGGAGGATCCCAACCATTACCTAGGAAGTGCCGGAAACAACAACAGAAGGAGAGGTAGAACAGACAGAAACACAGCCTTTGGAAATCCAAGTGCCCAAGAAACCATGAATGGGCCAAGGTAAGCTGACTCAGGAAAATGAAGGGTCCAAGCAGATAGGGACCCAAAAGGGGAAGAAAGAGACTACACAGTCAACCAATGGACAGTCGAACCAAGATAAGGGAGTGCAAGAGATTGCCCCAAACCCCATCACATAGGAACCAAGGGGAAATAAGAGACCAGCCGCACAGGAAGGAGGCACGTGCAAGAAATAAAAAGTGCAACGAGAATCACTAGACTATACAATCACGGAGGACGATGGGGAAATGATCGCCATAATGGTCTAGGATTTCCTAGCAGAAGATTTCGATCATGCAGCGCATCACAGGGATAAACTGCAAAAATAGCTAACAGAAATGGGACAATTCCTCAAGAAATTTTGGGAAGCACAGACAGCAAGCAGCAGCAGAGGCATAGAGCCACCAACAATATAGGCCAAAGAAAGAGTGGAGGTAGAAGAATGGGACTCAGTCCACTCCATACCACACGCAAACACAACGATTTACATAAAACCTAGCATGTTGTGCATGGATGAAATCGTGGGACAGACACCCCTGAAGGATTTCGACCACATCTAATTGTTCTTGACATGGATTTCATCAAGGGCACTGCACAAATTATAGGTTAGCGTCGACCACGAGGTACAGTCTCATGCACATAAAAACTTAGTCGAGCTACAACAAGCAACAAAGAAGCAGGAGGCGCTGGAAAAATTCTGTGAGTAGGCCAAGCTCAAAACTCAAGAGGAAAACAAATGCAGAAATGAACTGGAATGAAGAGTGGGAGGATTTTTTGAGAAACTCCCAAGCACCACGCAAGGGAATGAACACCCGGTAGCATGAAATATTGACCAGATTGTGTAGGCAATTGATCAATATCAGAAGGAGATTGAGAATCTCCGTGAACAACTCACACCAACTGTTGTTCCTGATTTTATACTTTAAGGCTCTAAAGTATACTATCAAGGCATCCATAAAAGGCAGAGAGAGATAAGAAATAAAGTGTCGGTTTTAAAAAGATAAGATATGGATGATTTCTTAACTGTCTCTGTTGAGCTTCCCAGTGTTCCTGGATGCTAATATCTCTCTCAATTGCTTCCCATGAACGTTCTAACTCAAACCAGTTTCTTTATGTCTGTAAGATGGTGTTAAATAAATTTAAAGCAATGTGTGTTTGATCTGATAGGTTGGGCTCTATATTGAGTTGTCTTGTAACGGGTATAGTCATGAGGGATAAAGTTTTAAAAGATCAATTCCTTCATTTTCAAGGTTTTCTATTTATGTTTTGAAATATGTAAGAAGAACTTCAAAACATTGAATCAATAGTATAGAAAAATTAAAGGTCATTTCCTGTATCTGAGTTAAATTTGAAAGAGAAAATATGCATGAAATGAAAGAAAAACATAGAGCTTTTGAACAGTGTGAGGCATCAATTAAAGAGGAATCTCACTTTGTGACAGAAGAAGAAATTAGACAGGAAAACTTTAATGAAGCATGTGATATTGAAACCTAAGACGTTCATAGGTCTTGTACCTGTTGATAGTCGATACAGAGGAAAAACTGTAAACAATTAGATGACCAAAATAATTAATCACCACAGTAGGGGTTGTACTAAATTGCAGTTAAGCATTCATCAAAGATATATAAGAAAAACATGAAACAACAGAGCAGCACATAACTCAAACTTGACAAGATCTGGAATCTTCAATATGCATTTGTATTACTTCTAGCAAATGAAAATAAACTTTCTTGCTTAATATCCACCCAGAAAAATCCCTCTCTTAGTCTTATGAAATTATATTTATACAAAGTCGCCAATTCTTGATGGTTGGTGAGTTCCTAACTGCTAGGGGCTAATAGTTACAAAAATGTAAACCTAAACCGTTTACATGATCTTCTTTTATTTCTCTATTATCTCAATAATTTAAACTTTCAAAATGATACTTCATTGTTTTATTGAAGTATCTCCTTCTTTTGATCCGATACATTCAACAATTTTTTCCAGAAAGTGCACAAAAATTATGGGAGGCTCTAGAAGATCCTTCGCTTCAAATAAATAAAACATTCTCTGAATTTTCAGAAATCAGTCTTCAATCCCTTTATCAGTGAACTTAATTGATTGCAATTTTAAGTTTGGCTTCACCAGCCACCTATCTATTAGGGTAACATCAATTTCTTTTAGTTGTGAAATTTCCATTTGAATTTTGTTCAAGTTCTCTTTGAAATTCAATTGATATTTTATAATATTAATCTATCCTAGAAGCCCAGTACAATTGTCTCTTCCAATAGCTAATGATCCTTTGTCTAGCAAATCAAAGACTTCTTCACAATTATCTTTGATTTCCTTGGCTTTTCTCTTGTTTTCGGCTATGTTGGCCTCCCATACTTTAAGCATGATATCGCCTCTGATCTTCTCTATGACAGAGAGCTTTGGAGTTTTTGATACCTCTTTGTTTCCTGAACATACAACTTCTTTTTGAAAAGTGGCCCTTACTGCTTTAGCATCTTTTTCCTTGAAAACAATGTTATAAAAGGATTCGCTTACTTCTTGAAAATAATTATGAATAATCTCTACTTTGGATATCAATCTTTGTTGCTCAACTTCTATCTTTGTATGCACCTCCAGTGATTGGACCTGAAAAACTTTCAAATCTATAACCTGGCCTTCCGTTGAATTCAATTTAACCTGTAGATGTCTTACAAATTCTTCTTGTTGAATAACTTTCATTTGGATCATCTCAATCTTCTTGTTCATCTCGTCTAGACTTGACTTAAGCAATTGGATTTCCTATTTGTCAATAGGTCTAGCTTGGTCCAAACCTTTATTTATTTATTCTCTAATATTTTTCTCAGTATTTTTTAATTGGCCCTGCAACTGGGCTATCATGTGATTACTCTGTTTTAGCCTTGTTCTCATATTGTCAACAGTAAAAAGGTTGGTTGTTTCCAAATCTCCCATAGAGCCCGCTACCTCTATAGCGAAATATTCTTCTTCCAAATTCTACCCATCTACTAGAACTTTGTGCTTCTTTACCATGGTACCTTCTCTCTGATGCATCTCCTGCTTCACCACAACCTTCCTCTTTTTACTGAAAAAGTATTAAGAGGAGGGTATCTCATCTATAGAGATAGGATTAAGGTCACTAGCATATATGACTTGGAGCTGGGGGATCCCAAAAGTGGACTGTAAAGGAGTCAAGGAAGTAATGGGACTACCCATCTCCGTAGATTTTTTTTCCCCTGTTGTTTTGGGGATATCAGCATGGATTGTTGGTGATGAAGGGGGAATCGATTTACTAGACTTGGGAGGTGTCTCAGACCCTTTTTTTATTCCTAACCTTGGGTTCTCTATCTATGGAGCTTATGCTTTTTGTGAGGACGTTTTAGTCTCCTTTGGATTTTCCTTTGTATTTGTTTTATCTTGTACTTCTAATCTGAAACCTGGGGGAGGACTTCCTTGTGATGGAGGGAAGTTGTCTATTCTCCTTGCAGTATCTTTGGAAAACCACTTCGCCTATGTCTCTCGAAGGTCAAAATATTATTCTGCAAGTCGGGTGATAATGCCTGTACTCTACCTAATACCTCCTCATAGGTTCTAGCTCCTTTGAACATGTCGTCGCAGGGGGATTTTTCATGTTCGTACGCTTTCAGATTGTAGTGGGAAAGGTGATTTACCACAATTTGATAAGGGTCATATTTTTTGTGTTTGAGATCCACCAATTTGACCTCTTCTAGTGATGTGGCTTCAACCTTGGAATGACCTAGGTTAAGTAGTGGAAACTTCCCAATCTGCACAGGGAAAACTGGCTAGAACTTCTTTTGAACTGCTTTCAGTTCTATCTCGATGTCACTTGTTATTGTTTGATGGGCCACCTCCCTGCACACCAGTCTGTCAGGAAGGAATTTCAGAAGTGCGTGAGGAGGAATTGAGCATCTGAAAACCCTAACATAGGAGAATCTCTCCTCGATAAACCAATCAGCAATGGCCTTGAGGTTTCCTATGATTGATTCTGAAATACGAGGGGGTGCACATCCAGACAAAATCTAATGCATAGGTAACACTACGAAATGAAATATTTCGTAAAAGGAATGTTTAACATTTTCCTCCCATAGGTTAGAGTGATACTCATGAATGGGTTTAGTGTAGGTTGGGTTCCATCTCCAATTCATCAAGGGGAACAGAGTCACGAAGCATATAGTGTCCATAATGTATGAATACATGTAAAAAGATACAGGATGACCTTTGGATTTTTCCGTTTCGTACTCTGTAATCTCCTTAGCTTGATTATCTGATAAAATCTTGCTCCAATTGAAACTGTAACCCTTAGATACTTCATGTAAAAGAGGCACCCATGCTGCAGGGAAATGGGTAGGGATTTTCTTCCCAAAAAATCTACATAGCATCAGAGTTACATAAATCATGTACTCATTTAATGGAGCCGTGGCCTAATTGCCATGGGTATCAGCCCTAAATTTTGTTGGAATTCCCCACTAGTCTTTGATTATACCAGGATATGTTTGATCTGACTCTATGCATTCTTTTCTTTGAAATTCACTTACGAATTATGCATTATAAATGTATTTAGGATTTGGAGACAATTTATAAATTACTTGGATGTGCTCTGGTCTAAATGAGCCCACGACGACCCCTTGGTTGTTTAAAATACTCCTCGTCTGCATGTCAATTTTCCCTAAATCCCGGCTGATCATATAATTGTATGGCATGAGTCGTGGGCATGTGGCTATCTTTTGAATCTCATACTCTACTATGTCCCAGAGTTTGTTCTCGGAATCATCAGGGAAATTCTTAATTTCATAGTCTAAGGTTTCAAAAATTTGCCTCCAGGATTTGATCGAATCAATATCATTCGGCGTAGTATCAGATATAACATCTCCCTCTAGATTTGAGCTTTCACTTGCTTCTTCACTTTTCTTAGGTGCCTTTCTAGGTGCCATGATGTTTTTGCTAGGTTGAAAGTCTGTTGCAGAGAAAACTGCGTAAGTTTTGTTGAATGCAACTCACTCCTTAGTCTGAAAAATAAGAAAGAAATTTGAAATACCAAACCTTTATTAACCTGTAACTTGTCTTACAATGAGCGTACTGATACAGGCGATGAAAATTTAATGTTTTAATGGGGAAGATATGCCTGGAGATACACAATTGTGTTAAAAATATCTCCATTTGTCCATTATAGATACTACCATATATCGACGATTCAAAACTAGAGCTTCGAAAGAAATGTCCTCAGTGACTCCCGAATAACGAAACGTGAAAAATCATTTAAACATCATTAATCCTATTTAAAATTAAGTTAATTAAGTTTATGCTTTTAATACTTTAGTGATTTCGCATTTTGGAGTTTCAAGTATCGTGTCCCCAAGAGGTATGACACAAGCAAACCCTGAATCACGAAATCGCGATGGGATTAATTAAGGCGCTAACCACTTGTATTAATATTTTAATTAATCGAGATTATGGATTAGTTTTTACTTTACGAGAATTCGGGAATCGAGGGTTCAAGGGTCGAGACTTTGATAGCATTTTGATACAAGGAATCTCGAATCGTGACTGATTAATGATTTGTTAAATACACTTAAAACTTAATTAATCACGATTAAAATATACTTAGTGAAAAGTGCATCGGGGCTTTATAATACTTTTAAAGTTGTGATGATTGAAAATAAACATTTGGAAAGTTTAGAGAGATATTAATCGTTTTTATTTTTAATTATTTCTTTCAAATAAAACCCCTTTCGGGACTTCAGTATCGAAACTTTGGAGCTGTTAATTAAAAATCATACTTTGTGAATAGACGAATCCCGAAGCCCGAAAATTTCGAAAGACTTTTGACTCCTTTTTAGAACTAAGGGCGGCTCCATAACTAGAAAATAATGAAGTTTTAGGTTTAGAGAGCAAAGATTAAACTTCGTTTCAACATAGGCTCCATCTAGGGATATTGACTCCTTGTGGGACGAGAAGAACATGCAGATCAAGTGCCTTCATTGGATGTCAATAGTTCAACTCTGTTAAACATATTAGGAGAAAAGTAAACACAGGATTTTAGGACCTCAACATTAACTTTGAAAACTCTTCAAAAATAAAACATCTGATGATCTCGAGTTAGGTCCACAATAGATTTCCTTTTCTAAAATTGACCTTAGTATTGTGTAAGATAATCGAAAAAAATTTAACCATTCTACCAGGTTTCATCTGATTCTGTTTACCTCAAGGTAAAGTAATTCCAATGTGTCAAATTAGGGGATCCCATAAGTTTATAATGTAAATCCAGCTGAAAGAAGAAAAATTGCCAGAGCCTCTTGTAATTCATGTATAACAGCCTTATCATATATATAGATATTGCTTCACTGCCAACGAGCCTTTTCAGTACCCCGGTGAAGTTATCAGACTTCCCACATTGAATTTCCTTTCACTACTTCATTGTTTTCTAGCATTTAAATGTTGAGATGAGGGCAATCAATATTATGAATTTCCTTTATTCATCTCTTCGAACTAGATGGGGGAAATCAATAATGAATTTCCTTTCACCATCTGTTTGTATATACTATTTAATATGAAGTGGGGGCAATCAATCAGTATGTAATATACTCGAAAAAATATTTGTTTTAAAATTTTAACAGTACAGGCATGTCAACTCACTTTAATAGCTCTGGGCTAATCTTCTTTCTGGCCTTCAAACATCATGGGCTTCAAGGAAATTCTTGGGGGAATTATTAATTATATCTTTCATGGACTTTCCTTGAGTGAAAACAATCAGCTTATTCCTGTTAGAATGAATAACGAAGTTAGGATTAGCCCAGACATACTTTTGGTTCAGCTAAAGTTGGGATAACTATAAACTTTTCCTATTATCATTTTGAAGGTTTGTTTGTGAGTTTCCATAGCTAAGGTGAGCCCTTTATTTTGTCAAAAGACTTATGGGAAAACATTGAGGATCAGACAAAAAGCAAGCTTTATCGCGGTTAAGGGAAAGGTAAGGGCTTCAAATATTCGGTTGCACATATGATTGTTCTTAATGATTTTCTTAGTTAACTTTTATAACCTTTCCTTAAGCCCCCTTTTAATTTATTTGTTTGAAAATTTAAGTGGTAATATTAGCAACAATGGAATTATTGATTTACTCATTTGTATCTCTTAGGACATTCTAACCTTAATTTTCAGAACATAATTTCATACCTTGGTAGCTCTTTGTATTGCCAGCCAAAAAGACTGTTTGTTTACTACCTTTTATTTTTTGGAAGGTATTTAACATGAATATTAGTGCATGTCACCTTTTTAACATCTCTAGTCTCTTGGTGATCTAAAATTGAAGAAGACTTGAAACTTGAATAAAAATTGCAAGTGAAATTGTTATGTGTTTTTAACGCAACCGGATCAATTTGCAACACATATTAAAGGATTACTTATGTAAAGATACACATAGACAACACATAAAATCATTGAACATCAGACATAAACACAGCAACTTGATAAAGGAGTTCACCCCACTCCGGGCTACATCTCCTGGT
>ML803923.1:33917-67226 GCA_009831015.1 Picea engelmannii
CCTGTCTGGGCTCTTTCGGCTCCTGAAACGGTCGAAAAATGAAGAAGATAGCCTCCTTGAAGTCTCCCCTTCTTCTTTGTTGTCTCTGGTTCTACAATCTGCACCCTTGTTCTCCAAACCTGGCACACACGCTCATTTAAGCGTAAAGAACCCAGTCTCGTACGCAACCGCGCACCGATACAAACCGTAGAACGGTTAGGGCGCCTCCAGCCCCCAACCGTCTCGGCACTGGGTCATGTGTCCATGCGTCCTTGGGTTGGGCGCAAAAGTGGTTGAACTGTCAAACCGTACAAACGAATTGTAACTCCCGCGCGTTACACACCCGCGCGCACATTTAATATGGTTTTAAAACACATATAACATAACATATGTTATAAACCCCGCGCAAATGTTTTAATTCGGGCGTTACGTATATAATATATATGTTTTAAACATAAACATTGTTATATTAACCCGCGCCCATATATCAAAACATATGGTTATATGCGTTGAACTATGGAACCATGGGTCAGGGCGTAAGCCCCGACCCACCCCCTTTTCAACCAAGGCTTACAACCAAACTTAAATATAAGCCCGACCATTTTATACACAAGGAATATTGGCGGGACTATTGGTTAGCGGAGTTGTATTAAAGTTTATACAGTGGGGGAGGTCCCGGGGTCGAACCCCGCAGACTCCCATATCATTTTATACATATAAACATATGAACCAATATTATAAGGACACGTGTCACCAATAGGTTGGACCACATGTCCACACCTTATTGGCTACCATTGACACGTGTCAACACCCAATTCGTTGATAATCAACCAATACAAATACGCCACATCTGTCTTCTGCCACGTCATCATGATGGTACGGCCCTCCATGTGTCCGTACGGACTGTACGGACAAGTACAGTCAGCATCCAAATTTTACCTGTTTGACTTGGCGGTCAAATCGCGATATCTCCTCCATACGGACTCTGTTCGCGAAAATAAATATACCGCCGGAATCAGGAAAATGAGACGGACGCAATGGCACTGTTTTCGTCTCAATCCGAGCACTTTGAAAATTGAGCAAATTTTGATCCCCTGATCACTTGATTCGTCAGAAACTTTCCTATGAATAAGATAACATCATAATTTTTAGGAAATATTACAAATCAGAAAGTCTTTTTTTTTTTTTAACCTAGAGCCAAAATAGAAACTTATCGAAGGAAATGTAACTATAAAGAAAGCATGAAAACAAACCGGTATGTACAATGAGAGTTCAAAAACACATTACTGCATGAAGTGTTTAACGTACCACCCATTGACAGGGGCGTTAAGAATGTTTCCATCGAGATTTTCTAATAAAAAATCATTTTTTCCCTCAGAAGATGAAATCTTATACGAGCCAGACCAGATCGGATCAAACTTGCCATGTTTACTAGTTTCTTCTTTCCTGGCTTCCCATTTTAGGACCAGATCGCCAAGGAGGAATTCTCTATCTTTATATTTTTTATCGAATAAGACTTTCATATTATCCCGATACCTTTGCAACCTTTCATCTACTTCGGCCCCATTTTTTTGAACTTCAATTAGCTGATTTATCCTCATAGTAATGTCATTGGGCTCTTCATTTGAATCTTGACAGAGTTTCATTACTGGTAGTGCAAGATTTATTGGTAAAATCACGTCAGTACCATATACCATCTGACATGGGGACATCCCAATCGGTCTTTTGGTACCTATCTTGTTAGCCCATAAAGCATATTTTAAATGGATATGCCATTCTTTCTTGTTTTCAGTCAAAAACTTTTTAATTATAGTAATCAAACTTTTATTAGACAACTCAGCTAGACCATTACCCTGCGGATAGTAAGTTGTGGAGTGTCCTAGCATGATATTATATTTTTGGAAAAATCTTATCATGGCCATGGACTTAAATGCTTGTGCATTATCAGTGACTATCTTCCGGGGACATCCAAATCTGGATAGAATTTTTTCCTCTAGAAAATTGATTACTACCGAGTCAGTTCCATTTCTTGTGGGAATATCTTCCACCCATTTAGTGAAATAGTCCATAGCATTTATAATCCACTAGTGTTGAGGACTGGAGTGTGGATGAATCTCTCCAATGAAATCAAGACCCCATTGCTGAAATGGGGCTTCGGTTTTAACTGGAACTAAAGGTAAAGCTGGGACTTTCTGCTTGCATGTAAACAACTTACAAGGAATACAAGTTCAGACTTTAGTGTTTACCTCTGTGAATAATTTGGGCCAATAATACTCGGCTCTTAAGATTTTATAAGTTGTTTCTCACCAAGCATGGTGTCCTCCGCACACTCCCACATGGAATTCATCTATAACCATTTTCGTTTTGGTCTCAACTAAGCAGCTCAGTCGAAAACCCAGGGGATATTTCCAAGATAATTTACCATCTATGATACAATATTTTACAGCATGTAGCTTCAGTGTCCTAGCCTTATATGGGGTTATCTCACTGGGACATTGAAGGGTCAGTAAATAGGAAACAGTATGGCAATACCAGACTGAAGAAGAGAACTTGTCTTGAATCTTAGTTGTGGTGTAGTGACATCAAGCTCATCTATTTCTAAAAATCCCTCGTTCTCTTGCAGTTGATTTATTCCAAGTGCTTTTAAATTTGATTCAGCTAGCAATTTGGCCAGGCCCTAACCTTTGATAATTTTAGTTGGTTTGACTTCCAAGTCGAACTCCTAAATTTTAGCTAACCATCTACCTCTCCTTCTATCACTGTCTAGCTGCACCAGTATATCCTTAACATAAATTGAAGGTAAGTAAGCAATGATCTTTGAGTGCAATACGTAAGTTTTGAAAACCTTGAGAGCTTTCACCATTGCATAAGCGTGTTTTTCCAATATGTCATATTTCAACTCAACGTCTCTGAGACTTTTTCTAAAAATGAAATAGGTCACTCGAAACCTTCCACATTTTTTTGTAGCAATACAGTTGCAATAGTGTGTTCAGAGGAAAAAGAAAAAATCAGGAACTCCTTTATGTAATTTGGGCTTGCCAGGACTGGTGCTTCGCTTATTACTTTTTTGATACGTTGAAATGACGCTTTGGCTTCATTTGTCCATTTCACCTCACTGTTCTTCTTGAGCATATATGTAATCAGTTTTACAATTTCGACAAAGTTAGAGATAAATCTTCTCAAGAAATTTATTTCTCCTAAAAAGGACTGAATTTCTTTTATGTTTCTAGGAATATTTACAGTATCTATCACCTCAACCCTTTTGGGATCGATTTTGATTCCATCTCTAGACACTATATGACCCAAGAGTTTACCTTCTTGCATTTCAAAATGAGATTTCTTGGGATTAAGTGACAAACCAAATTTGCGAGATTTATCGAAAGTTTGTTTGAGGTGTGTTAGATGTTCTGCATCAGATTTAGAAAAAATAGTCAGGTCATCAAGATACATAATGACAAACTTATCTCTCTCACCCACGAAATCGATGTCCATGGCTCATTGGAAAGTTTCCCCTACATTCATTAAACCAAAAGGCATCTTGTCATACATAAAGGTACCCTAAGGGGTAGTGAACACAGTTTTTTCTTTGTCATCTTGATGTATTGCAATTTAATTGTAACCTGAAAAACCATCAATCATGGACATTTTGTTAGTTCCAACTACTTTTTCTAAAACATGATCCATCTTATGTAATGGATAATTTTCCTTAAGTGATGATGAGTTCAGGTTTCTAAAATCTACACACAGTCTGATTTCACCATTTTTCTTTCTTAATGGGACTAAATTGGCTACCCACTCAGAGTATCTCAGTGGGACATTGTTTTTAGCATCCAGGAGTTTTTTGACTTTTTTTTCTATCACTTGTAGTAACATAGGGTTATTCTTCCTGAGTTTCTTCCTAAAAGGTTTGACACCTTGTTTCGGAGGAATTTTATGTTCCATTATAGTAGTGTCATAAGTTCTCAATTCATCATAAGACCAAGAAAAAACGCCTGTATATTGTCTAAGCAACTCAACATACTTACTTTTGATTTCAGGAGACAGTTACTTGGATAATTTCACCAACCTATGACTTTCTTTGGTACCTATATCGCAATCCTCAACCTCCTTTGGCTGAGGCTATAAAGTGGACGTCAAAGGGATGTCATCATGATTAAATAACCTTTCTAAGGGAATCAGGCCCTTGAGGATCTGATTATTTTTCAAAACAAACATATGATGGTTATCAATTTTATCTTGGAACTCTCGGGGGTCTTCCCCTTCCTACATGATCCAAATGGGGTCATTCCAGTTTTCTTGGTCGGCATGTGTTTCAGCAAACTCATCTACCTTTTCTAAAAATTTATGTAGTTGTTCATCGTCTTCAAAAACTTGCCAATGTTGTATTTTATTTGGTATGGAAGGCCTATGTCTCATTTATATATGGTGTGTTAGTTTGAAAGCAATGGGAGGTGTGAATGTTGAAGCTGCTTTGGCTAATGCATCTGCCTATTGATTTTCTGCTCTTGGAATGTAGTGATTATTAACAGAGGATAAAAAAAAATCGATCAGATCCCAAACACAATTTTGGTAAGACCTTAACCTAGTATGTTTGGCCTGGTACTGACGATTTACCTGTTTCACAATTAACTCTGCATCACCAACGACTTCCAAGTTTTTAATTTTCATTCTCCTAGTAGCTTCTAATCCTAACACTAAGGCTTCATACTCTCATACATTATTAGTGTGGTCAATGTTCCACTTTAATTTATAAGAGAAAGGGGTAACTAACTTGTCATCAGGTGCCACAAAAATCACTCCAGCCCCTGCTCCAAAATAAGATGAAGCACCATCAAAAAACATTTTCCAAACACCAGTGCTATATACATCTTCTTTTATTTGTTCTTTTTCTTTTTTCTTTTCTGTACAACTCTCTTATATACATACATCAATATCGTCATCAATAGATAAAATACAATTGCCTAAATCCTGATCAGCAATATAAACAGGATAATTATTTGGGTTAAGTGGGTCACTTACCGCAAATGCCAACCTGGTTTCTCTGTACAAGAACATGAGTTGTCCTCCAAAAACTGGAATCGTGGAATACGTCATGTCAAGTTGGAGGGATCCTCCAAGTTTGGTGCCCCAGGACCTGTACAAGAGCATGCCATACTTCGGGGGTATATTAACGACAACCACATCCATCAGAACACTTTTCGTAGGTATCTATGCAAGATTAATGACTAAGTCTTTTATCATACCTATACACTTAAATTTTCTTGAATCCAATGAATATAAATCTTCGTAAGGTCTAGTGATTTCAAGACCAAGTCTACCCATAATGGCTTTAAGCATTACATTGTGAGAGGCTCCGGAATCTAACATGCAATTATGGAGCAGGTGATCATACACAGTCAGTGTGTTATAGAAAGGGGCAACGGTGTCTCTGGCACCTTTGAAATGTGGGCCGAAAATTATGTTAGGCTTGTCATCTTCTAAATTTATAACATTGTTTTGACTTTCATTTTTTGAAAAACTAATTATTTTAGCAATTTTTTTTCTATATATTGGGTTTTTTTCCAATTCGACAAGAGGTATAGGGATTTTGATTTTATTGATTTCATTTTCCAGATTAAAACTTCATATTGTTTTGTCGATCTCTATGGTTTGGGTTTCTAGCCCTTTCTTTTCATCTTTCTTTTGTTGTGAGGTTTTTGTTTCAGTTACAGGAACCTCTACTTTCTATGTGTTTATGGTTGGTGTGTCCACGGACTTTGTCTTGGTAGGTTGTGTGTCAGTGGTCTTAGTTTTTACAGTCTTCTTTTTAGGGGTTTTTGAAACCGGCTCATCTATTTCGCCCCTCGGTGGGATCTTTTTCACTGGGGCAGTTGTGAAACTCCTATTTCTAGGCCTTATATTGTACTTCTGGTGGATTTCGGCCATTATATCATCTGTGATTCCCTGATAGGTTGAATGTTTCGTAATATTGTTGTTCTTGTTATTCCCAGATCTATGTTCTGTGTTTAAATATTTTTCATAATCTTGTATCCTTAGATAAGGTTGTAGACAGTCATCACCAAGATTATTTATATCTTCTTCTAACTCCTCAAAATATTCCACGTCTTCTCCTATAAATTTTTCTCTTTTAAAGGGGGATTGGATTTTTGTATCCTCATTCTTAAGTTGTCTTAGAGTATTTTGAGGGTTAGGATTTCTTCTGAAATCCTTTCTGGGAAAATACTCATTCTTTGCTTGATTTAGTTCCATTCTTGAGATTTTATTTGATAGCTCTTTGATTATTCTCGCCATATTGTCCATTTTGTCTTCTGAAGATCTTCCTTATTCACAGGATCCCCCTTGTTCTCTGTACCTTATGGTTTCTTTGTTTCAAGTTTCCAATTTGGTTTTTATCTTTCCTGATGCCATCATGTTTGATTCAATTTCTAAAGCATCATCTTGCATTTTAGTGAGGTCTATGGATCTCCTCTCCCTCAATAACAGGGCAAAATCAAGGTCAAAAGCTCTAGCGAAAGTTACTTTTGCTGCAGGTTGGGAAGGTTTGACCTTGGCTGGAATTTTATTATACAATTTATTAAACCTTTGGGTAAACTCAAGAACTGATTCATATTTTTTCTTTCTTAGAGCCCCAAATTAGGTTAGATAATATAGATGGTCTTTCCTTTCTCCCCACTGTCTAATGAAAGCATTTTCGATTTCATCGTATGACAGTATAGATCATGCTGCTAGACCTCAGAACCAGGTTCTCACCTATCCTTCAAAAGTATGAACCAAGAGTCTCGAGTAAAAATATTCATGTTCAAGTCCAAGGATGTCAGTGAATTGGTCAAATAAATTGATGTGTTCGGCAGCAGTTAAATCACCTTCTCCTCTGAATTTCAGCAGATTTTTCATGTGGTTTTTAGGTAAGTCATGGAGAGGGATTGGGAGGACCAAAGGAGCATATCTGGAAGCCACTTTTGCAAAGATTCGATGGAGTGGTACTTGTTCGCCTGCTCCTCCTCCTCCAGCACCACCTGTGGCACCACCTCCAGCCCCACCTCCTCTGGCTACAACCATTGATGATTTAGAGGCTGAAACTTGGGAATTATAAGGAAGAGTTTTAAAGAGGTGAGGTAACCTTTTGGTTATTCTTGAATAGGGAAGAATGGTTTCAGATGATTGGTTATCAAGGGACAAGAAACTTGAGAAGGAAGAATTAGGAAAATGTGGACTGGTTTCTTTAGACTCACAAGGTGAATATGTAGGAGAATCAACAGGGGTCGAGTTAAGATATATAGGATAATTGTCGGAGTTATGAGAGATAGGAAAAGAAACTTCGAGAAGTGAATAGGTGTCAATCAAAGTGGCAAGTGAGACGGATCTTTTACCTCTATTGGTGAAAGAAACAATTGAGAAAGTCTCAACTTTAAAATCAGGTATGACAAAACCAAGCTCTAGGGTTTCAATCCCATCGGCAGATAGTTCCCTGCAAAGAGGTGGGGTATTTGACCCTTCAATTAGATCCTTAGTGCTCAACTGTGTAAACTTAGGTTGATAAATTTTATTTGTCGATGAAGCAGTCTATTTAAGGTATCTTCTTGATTTAAAAAACAAATTTGGGTCAAGAATAGGCGAAGTTTGTTTGTTGTCTAGATTTTTCCTTGTGTTCTTTCGGTTAAAAGCCAGTTTATTTATCATGGAGTCTCCGAGTGAAATATGAAGGTATCCTTATAAGGTTTTCAATATTTGTTCACTATCAAAGAAAGAAAATGTAAATGTTGTTCTTCCCAGGGAAAAATCTTTGTCTCTTCGGTCCCCGGCAACGGCACCAAAAAGATGTTGTTCCTGAGTTTATACTTTAAGGATCTAAAGTATATTGTCAAGGAATCCATAAAAGGCAAAGAGAGCTAAGGAATAAAGTGTCGGTTTTAAAAAGATAAGTTATGGTTGATCTCTTAACTGTCTCTATCGAGCTTCCCAGTGTTCTTGGATGCTAATATCTCTCTCAATTGTTGCCCATGAACGTTCTAACTCAAACTGGTTGCTTGTTATCTGTAATATGGTGTTAAATAAATTTAAAGCAATGCTTGTTTGATCGGATAGGTTGGGCTCTATATTGGGTTGTCTCGTAACTGGTACAGTCATGAGGGATAAAGTTTTAAAAGATCAATTCCTTTGTTTTCAAGGTTTTTTATTTATGTTTTGAAATATGTAAGAAGAACTTCGAAATGTTGAATTAATAGTATAGAAAAATTAAAGGTCATTTCATGTATCTGAGTTAAATTTGAAAGAGAAAATATGCATGAAATGAAAGAAAAACATAGAGTTGTTGAACAATGTGAGGCATCAATTAAAGAGGAATCTCACTTTGTGATAGAAGAATAAATTAGACAGGAAAACTTTAATGAAGTGTGCGATATTGAAACCTAATACGTTTAGAGGTCTTGTACCNAAATTGTAGATAAGAATTCATCAAAGATATATAAGAAAAACATGAAACAACATAGGAGCACATAACTCAAACTCGACAAGATCTGGAATCTTCAATATGCATTTGTATTAATTATAGCAAATGAAAATAAACTTTCTTGCTTAATATCCACCTAGAAAAATCCCTCTCTTAGTCTTATGAAATTATATTTATACAAAGTCGCCAATTCTTGACAGTTGGTGATTTCCTAACTCCTAGGGGATAATAGTTACAAAAATGAAAACCTAAACTGTTTGCATGATCTTATTTTATTTCTCTATTATCTCGATAATATAAACTTTCAAAATGAAACTTCATTGTTTTATTGAAGTATCTCCTTCTTTTAATCCGAGACATTCAACACATTTTTCCAGAAAGTGCACAAAAATTCTGGGAGGCTCTGGAAGATCCTTCGCTTCAAATAGATAAAACTTTCTCTGAATTTTCGGAAGTCGGTCGTCAATCCCTTTATCAGCGAACTTAATTGATTGCAATTCTAAGTTTGGATTCACTAGCCACCCATCTATTAGGGTAACATCAATTTCTTTTGGTTGTGAAATTTCCATCTTAATTTCGATCAAGTTCTCTTTGAAATTCAATTTATGTTTTATAATATTAATCTGTCCTAGAAGCCCAGTACAATTGTCTCTTCCAATACCTAATGATCCTTTGTCTAGCATATCAAAGACTTCTTCGCAATCATCTTTGATTTCCTTGGATATTCTCTTGTTTTCGTCTATGTTGGCCTCCCATACTTTAAGCATGATATCACCTTTGATCTGCTCTGTAATAGATAGCTTTGTAGTTTTTGATACCGCTTTGTTTCCTGATAATACAACTTCTTTTTGAAAAGTATCCCTTGTTTCTTTAGCCTCTTTTTCCTTGAAAACAATGTTATCAAAGGATTCACTTACTTCTTGAAAATAATTCTGAATAATCTCTACTTTGTAGATCAATCTTTGTTTCTCAGCTTCTATCTTTGTATGCACCTCCAGTGACTGGACCTGAAAATCTTTCAAATCTATAACCTGGCCTTCCATTGAAATCAATTTATCCTGTAGTTGTCTTACAAGTTCTTCTTGCCGAATAATTTGCATTTGGCTCATCTGCATCTTCTTGTTCATCTCATCTAGACTTGACTTAAGCAATTGAATTTCATGTTTGTCAATATCTCTGGCTTGGTCCAGACCTTTATTTATTTCTTCTCTGATATTTTTCTCAGTATTTTTTAATTGGCCCTACAACTGGGCTATCATGGGATTACTTTGTTTCAGCCTTGTTCTCATATTGTCAACAATAAAAATGTTGGTTGTTTCCAAAGCTCCCATAGAGCCCGCTACCTCTGTAGAAAAATATTCTTCTTCTAAATTTTTCCCCTCTACCAGAACTTTGTTCTTATTTACCATGGTACCTTCTCTCTGATGCATCTCCTGCTTCACCACAACCTTCCTCTTTTTATTGAAAAAGTAGTCAAAGGAGGGTATCTCTTCTCTAGAGATAGGAGTAAGGTCACTAGCATATATGACTTGCAGTTGGGGGATCCCAAAAGTGGATTGTAAAGGAGTCAAGGAGGTAATGGGATTATCCAGATTTGTAGATTTTGTTTCCCTTATTGTTTTGGGGATATCATCATGGATTGTTGATGATGAAGGGGGAATCGATTTACTAGAATTGGGAGGTGTCTCAGACCCTTTTTCTATTCCTGACCCTGGGTTCTCTGTCTGTGGAGCTTCTGCTTTTTGTGAAGATGTTTCAGTCTCCTTTGGATTTTCCTTTGTATTTTCTTTATCTTGCACTTCTGATCCGAAACCTGGGGGAGGACTTCCTTGTGCTGGAGGGGAAGTTATCGATTCTCCTTGCAGTATCTTTGGAAAAATACTTTGCCTGTGTCTCTGGAAGGTCAAAAAATTGTTCTGCAAGTCGGGTGATAATGCCTATACTTTGCTTAATACCTCCTCATACATTCTAGCTCCTTTGAACATGTCGTCGCAAGGGGATTTTTCATGTTCGTACACTTTCGTATTGCAGTGGGCAATGTGATTTTCCACAATTTGATAAGGGTCATATTTTATGTGTTCGAGATCCACCAATTTGACCTCTTCTAGTGTTGGGGCTTCAACCTTGGAATAACATAGGTTAAGTAGTGGAAAATTCCCAATCTCCACAGGGAAAACTTGCCAGAACTACTTCTGAGTTGCTTTCAGTTCTATCCTGATGCTGCCTATTATTGTTTGATAGGCCACCTCCCTGCAAACCAATCTGTCGGGAAGGAATTTCATAAGTGCGTGAGGAGGAATTGAGCATCTAAAAACCCTGACATAGGAGAAACTCTCCTCGATAAACCAATCGGCAATGGCCTTGAGGTTTCCTATGATTGATTCTGAAATATGAGGGGGTGCACAACCATACAACATCTGATGCATAGGTGACACTACAAAATGACAGATTTCCTAAAAGGAATCTTTAACATTTTCCTCCCATAGGTTAGAGTGATACTCATGAATGGGTTCAGTGCAGGATGGGTTCCATCTCCAGTTCATCAAGAGGAATGGAGTCACGAAGTAGATAGCATCCATAATGTATGCATACATGTAAAAATATACAGGACATCCTTTTGATTTTGTTTTGGTACTCTGTAATCTCCTTAGCTAGATTATCTGATAAAATCTTGCTCCAATTGAAACTGTAACCCTCGGCTACTTCATGTAAAAGCGGCACCCATGCTGGAGGGAAATGGGTACGGATTTTCTTCCCAAAAATTCTACATAGCATCAGAGCTACATAAACCATGTACTCATTTAATGGATCCGTGGCATAATTTCCATGGGTATCAGCCCTAAATTTTGCTGGAATTCCCCACCAGTCTTTGATTATGCCAGGATATGTTTGATCTAACTCTGTGCATTATTTTCTTTGGAATTCACTTACGAATTTTGCATTATAAATGTATTTAGGATTTGGATACGGTTTATACATTACTTGGATATGCTCTGGTCTAAACGAGTCGACGACAACCCCTTGGTTGTTTAAAATACTCCTCGTCTGCACGTTAGTTTTCTCTAAAGCCCAGCTGATCATATCATTGTATGGCATGAGTCGTGGGCATGTGGCTATCTTGTGAAGCTCAAACTCTGCTATGTCCCAGAGTTTGTTCTCGAAATCATCGAGGAAATTCTTAATTTCATAGTCTAAGGTTTCAAAACTTTGCCTCCAGGATTTGATCAAATCAATAGCATGCGGCGTAGTATCAGATATAAAATCTCCCTCTGGATTTGAGATTTCACCTACTTCTTCACTTTTCTTAGGTGCCTTTCTGGGTTCCATGATGTTTGTGCTAGGACGAAATTCTGTTGCAGAGAAAAAATGCATAATTTTTGTTGAATGCAACTCACTCCTCAGTCTGAAAAATAAGAATGAAATTCGAAATACCAAACATTTATTAACCTTTAACTCGTCTTACAATGAGCGTACCGATACAGGCGATGAAAATTGAATGTTTTAATGGGGAACATATGCCTAAAGATACACAATTGTGTTTAAAATATATCCATTTGTCTGTTATAGATACTATCATATATTAGTGATTCAAAACTGGACATTCGAAAAAAATGTCCTCAGTGACTCCCGAATAACGAAACGCGAAAAATCATTTAAACATCATTAATCATGTTTAAAATTAAGTTAATTAAGTTTACACTTTTAATACTTTCGTGATTTCACATTTTGGAGTTTCAAGTATCGTGTCCCCAAGAGGTATGACACAAGAAAACCCTGAATCGGGAAATCGCAATGTGATTAATTAAGGCGCTAACCACTTGTATTAATCTTTTAATTAATCAAGATCAGGGATTAGTTATTACTTTACGGAAATTCGGTAATCGGGGGTTCAAGGGTCAAGACTTTGATAGCATTTTAATACAAGGAATCTTGAATCGCGACTGATTAATAATTTGTTAAATATGTTTAAAACTTAATTAATCGCGATTAAAATATACTTAGTGAAAAGCGCATCGGGACTTTATAATACTTTTAAAGTTGTGATGATCGAAAAGAAACATTTGGAAAGTTTAGAGAGCTATTAATCGTTTTTATTTTTAATTATTTATTTCAAATAAAACCCCTTTCGGGACTTCGGTATCGGAACTTTGGAGTTGTTAATTAAAAATCATACTTTGTGAATAGCCGAATCCCGAAACCCAAAAATTTCGAAAGACTTTTGACTCCTTTTTAGAACTAAAGGCAGCTCCGTAGCTAGAAAATAATGAAGTTTTAGGTTTAGAGAGGAAAGATTAAACTTCATTTCAACACCAACCACTCCACCAGCAATGAAGGAGAAAAGGAAGAAGGAAGCAACAAAGAAGTTATAGGAGATGGAACAGTAGGTTAGCACAACAGCTGAATTGCTCAATAAAGTAGTGCAACTTTGGACAAGGCTGGAGGAGGATCCACAAGTCCAACGCTAGGATGTCAAGGAAGAGGAAAGGATCAATGCAATGATCCAAGAACTCAAACAAAGGCAAAATACCATATCAATCCCAGAATGAGCCAAAGGGACACAGGATATGAAGAATATGCAGGAAGAACTTATCATTGCACAAACACATAAACATGGGTGTCAGGCTCAAATAGAGACACTACAGGAACAGGTAGCAGAAATACTTGCACAGGTAGAAGGAGTTAAAAAACAGATAGCACATACCCAGACTGAATGTGCAGGATTGTTTAGCGATGAAGTGCCAGTTCAGGTAGTAGACACCATCAAGGAGAAGACCGCGCAGGCACTGAAAAAAGTAGCAGAGCTCATGGAAAAGTTAAAGATGATCACCAAGGAGATCGAAGAATCTCAGAAGGATTAGGTGACTCAAGACGAGTCACATGTCAGTGTTGGGGGTTTGTTGGCACTAGGCCGAAGTGGAAAGAAGGATGATCATGGGAAAGAAATCATGAAGAAACAGAAGTAACTACTGGAAGGTAACACAGCACGCACGCATACAAGAAAGCGTGCACAAGGAAAATGAAAGATGGAGGAAGAACAACACGCATGCAGGGGAGGAAGACCTAACATCGGTAGGGTTAGGGTTTTGGTAATATATTGTAAATGGCTAAAGAGCCCGATATATATAAATAGATATAGACAGGTATCATAGAGAGGTTGATTCGCTTTTGTATTAGTTCAAATTTTGTAATGATCTATCATAGCTAGATACGAGTTGATGCATTATGTAATATGGTTATGGACCAATTTTGTAATTTGTTGAGATAGTAATAGAGGAGAGGAGGAATATATGAGGATTAGATCACAGGTTGTGGAGCCTAATGAGATATATTTCGCCTCATACATATCTTACCCATCAGAGGGAATTGTAAGCACGCGGCGTTGGACGTAGCCCAGGAGGGGGTGAACCACAATAATATCTGTGTAATGTGATGAATGCATGTATATCTTCATTTTCTTCCAGCAATTAATTTTTATACTTAATAATGAGTTAATGCATTGTTATGGAATATGATTGTGATGTTCGGGAAATAACTGTGAAGGATAGATGCAACCCCTTGGGTACTAGTAGATTTCAATCACGATTCGTAGTAGATGGATCGTATTAAAAATCATCTATCTCATACTCAATCCTAGGCTGTAAACGCTTGAGTCTTACAGCCACCCATTTAAATCTATCTCGGGTGAGACTGTGCAGTGCACTCTGTGTATTGTGTTTAATTCTACTCTACCAAGAGGACCGATATTTTTAGAGGCTTTGTTGGAAACCCGAAAGACATGAACCTTGGGTCAATAACTTAGACAGTAAAATGAAGAAGTTAAACTAACAGTGGCCTAAAGGATGGAAGTTGATCCCGATTCCTAATTGATTTCCCCGAGACTCGGTTGGAAGCTATAAACTAGCCAAGGAAGCATAAAAAGTTGTCTCCTCCCAAAATAGAAAACCCTCCTTTGTTCCTCACCCTAGACCCACCAATATTTCCCCTCTTGCCACCCATCTCAAGATCCATAAATTAAATCGGGAAGAAATGGTTGAACACCAACTCAAGGGTCTTTTCTATAATTGTGATGACAAATATTACAAGTGTAAGGAATAGAAGCTTTTTATGGCCATTTCTGAGGATATTTATGAAGAGGAGGTCAGTGTTTCCTCTATGGAAGACCTACCCCAAGAAGATGATCTTAGTCCTCCATTTGATCCATCAGAAGTTGAGCTATTGATTTTTTGGAAGGCCCTCACTAGATTCTTTGTTCCCCAAATACTCAAGTTAAATGGCTACATTAATCATAGGAAATTCATCATCCTAGTTCATAGTGGCAACACCCATTATTTTATTCATCGTCACATTTCCCAAGATTCAAGAAATCAATTGTTATATTTGTGCAGTCAACAATTTTCAATTCATGATTTCTAATGGCGATTCCATGAATTGTGGGGGGAATTGTGAAAATGTGTAGCTACAAATTGGTCAGTACCACCTGAAATATCATGTGTTTTATATTGACATGGGTGGTTGCAATGACATTGTTCTTGATTTGGAATGGTTACGCACTCTCATCCCCATCACCATGTATTTTAAAGACTTAACCATGCAATTCCAATAGGAGGGACAACAATATAAGTTCCAAGGCATCACAACAGGCTCCCTTGAGATCATCAGTTCCCACTGAATGGAAAATCTACTAAAAAAGGTTATTCTATCATTATTTCCCAACTCCATTCCATCCAATCCGTTAAGACACCCTATGTGCATCCTGGCCTCCAATTTATACTCTTCCAACAACAAGATATGTTTAACACTCCCCATGGAATTCCCCCTTCCTGTAGCGTCCATGATCATTCCATTCCTCTAGTACCAGGACGTATTCCTCCCAATGTTCACCCTTATCATCTTCCCTTTGCCCAAAAAAAAAATTGCTAGTACCATCCCTTATTTTTCTCCTATATTCATGGTACTCAAGAAAGAAGGCACTTGGAACATGTGTCCTGATTTTTGTTCCCTCAACAAACTCACATTCAAAGACAAATTTCCCATTCATGTCATTGATGACCTTTTGGATGAATTGAGTGGTGCTTAGTACTTTACCAAACTTGATCTCAGTTCTAGCTACCACCAGATATGTATGAAAGAAGAAGACATTCCCAATACTACATGTATAACTCATCAAGGTCACAATGACTTCTTGGACATGCCCTTTGGCTTGTTTAATGCCCCCTCCACTTTTCAAAGTCCTAAGGATCATGTCTTCCATCATTTCCTTTGTCATTTTTTCTTAGTTTTCTTTGATGATATACTCATCTATAGTAAAACTTGGAAAACTCGTTACCCATCTCGTCCATGTGGATCAAGTTCTCCATCTACTATCTCAGCACAAACTTTTTATCAAATATTCTAAATGTTCTTTTGGAGTCTTTGAACTTGAGTACCTAGGTCATATTCTTGGCAAGGATGGTGTACGGGTGGATATTGAGAAAATTGAAGCTATGAAGGATTGGCCTTGCCCTAAAAATATAAAAATATTGTGTGAATTCTTGGGTTTAACGAGATACTATCCTAAGTTTGTTCATAATTATGGAAAAATTGTATCTCCTCTCACTTCTTGCCTTAAAATGATTTTTTTCAGTTGGAATCCCACAGTTGATCGATCTTTCCATGGATTGAAAGAGGCTATGTGCACGACTCATGTTTTGGAACTACCAGACTTCACCAAGAATTTTTTCCTAGAATGTGATGCTTAAGGGAAAGGAATTGAGGCATTCCTCAGGCAAGATGGTCGACCTTTGGCTTTCACTAGAAATCAACTTTTGAGGCAACAATTAGGCCAATCAACCTATGAAAAGGAAATGTTGGTTATCATGTATGCAGTGTATCTCTGGTATCCTTATCTATTGGGGAAACGCCTCCAAATTAAAACTAATCATCATAGCCTCAAGTATTTTTTGAAACAAAGAATTTCATCCCTAAAAAAAAAAAAATGGGTGACCAAGTTGTTTGGATATGATTATGAGATTATTTACAAGAAGGACCAAGAAAATTTGGTTGTTGATGTTCTTTCAAGGAAATATGAAAAGGAATGGTTTTTATTTTTCCTCTCTTTCATTGTAGCAGATTGGCTTCAAGCCCTTTACCAGAAATGGTTGCAAGACCCCAACCTTTCTATCATGATCCAACAATCACAACATGATTCTCAAGCTTCTCCAGGGTACTCTTGGCACAATTAAGAGATTTGCTATAAAGGTTGATTTTATTGAAGTAAACAATCGAACCTTAAATCCATTGTTCTCTCTGAGCTTCATGCTTCACCCACAATTGGGCATGTAGGATTTACCAAAACCTATGAATGGGTCAAATGTTCTTTTTTTCTGGGAAGGTATGAAACAGGACATTTGCCCCTTTGTGGTTGAATATGATACCTATCAATGCAATATGGGTGAAACCATCAAAGCTCCATGCACACTCCAACCACTCCCTGTTCCACTTGTTATTTGAATGGATATTTATATGGAATTCATTAGTGGCTTACCTAAATCAGGAAATAATTCATTCATCATGGTGGTAGTAGATCATATTTACAAATATGCTCATTTATGTGCTCTTCAAAACGCGTTCAGAGCATCCATAGTGGATCATTTTTTTATGGATAATATATTCAAACTCCATGGCATGCCTCATTCTATTATCTCAGACCGTGATCCAACTTTCACAAAAATATTTTGGCAAGAATTGTTCAAACTCTAATGAACCCAAATGCATATGAGGATTTTCTATCATCCCCAGACTGATGGACAAACTGAAGTTGTCAACAAGTTCTTGGAAACATATTTTTGGTGTTTTGTTTCCGACTAAAAAAATCAGTGGTATCAATGGTTACCCCTAGTTGAATGGTGGTACAACACATATTACCATACTACCACTCACATGACTCCCTTTTAAGCAATCTACGAGAAAAAACCATTGTTGATTCTCTCATACATGCAAGTTGTCTCCAATTTTCAAGAGATCGACAACACTCTTATAGTCCACGCGCCCATTTTCTGTAGCCTCAAAGAAAATTTGGTCATGGGTTAGAATCGCATGAAGCAAAAAGAAGATCAAGGTCATTTAGAGCATCAAATTTTTACCTCAATTTTCAACTATGGATTGCAGAGTGCATGGCTAATCATTCGACGAATCGTCTCCACAGAAAAGGTAATCTTCATTTCCTTCATCTTTCCATGGATTAAAATTTGATTTTTATTGGTTAAAAATAGACTTTCGGGTTGATTCTCTGGTGGTACTCATGCACGGAGTTCACTGCAGGCACCCTATATCGGGGCTTGCGACAATCTAGGATCGTCGCAAGCGACCTTATAGCTAGCCTGCAATAACGTCACACTGTGAAAATACCCAGGCTTGCGACGTTTGCAGCCCAAAAGTTTTTAAAGATGAATCTCCCAAGAAAAATCCTGCAGGAAATAAAATTATGATGCTAATCTCTTTTTATTGTCCTTTGGCAGGTCTTCCATGATAAAAATTTTGGAATGGCATGAAAGGGATCACGAGCATGGAGATTAATTTGTCGGGAATGACCCGAGAATGGTAATTTCCCTCCAGCAGTGTGGATTGTTGAAATTCTTCAAGATCTAGGGTATGAGGGCCCAATTGAGACTCCTTGAGTACTTAGTTCACATGTGGGATGTGAACGAGTAATCTTTTCATGTGGGTTCCCACACAGTCACTATAGATATCGAGGATATGTACTTCCTAACAGTACTTTCTCGTCGCGGATCATGGGTGACTCTCACAGGTAGTAGGGGCAGTGGTGAGCATATGAACCACTACATTAGTGAACATTGTGTGTCGGGTACCCAGAAACATAACGTCAAGGTCGCTATCAAGGATGTCCAAGACTTGCCTCTATGGACCATCCTCTATACCATCACACACATGGCATGGAGTGTCGCTTCCCATATGGCTCTTCAGAGCTATTTTCAGTATGCATTGGAGTGTATGGAGCCTCGAGTCTTCAACTGGTGTGAGGGGGTTCTTAAAAGTATGAAAAAACAACTAACCAAGTGCAGAAGTGGTGGGTTGAAACATCTCGGATACGGTTCTATTTTGATATCCTTATTTCTAGAGAGGGTCCCAATTTTGTGCTTACAAGTAGAGTGGGGTATACCTTCCCCACATGATCCAAGAATGAAGAGGTGGGTCGACCTCATGGCCCAACATGTAGTCGGTCCCATCGTTAGGTATAACAATGTCTTTTTCTATTGGTTGAGAACTCAAATGCTTATGGTCGATGATTATGCATATGTTGGGCTAGACTTCCGAGGAGATCCGGACTTAGCTCTTCCTGAAGGTTCCCAATGGGGGGACATAGGTAAGAAGGAAATTTTGTTTATCATGTTTTTGTTATTTTTAATGATATAAAATGTTTTTTATGTTTGTTTATCCAATGACTAATCAAATGATCCTCGATGATGCAGATGTGGGACCTTATCGTCCTCCAGGTTCATCCCCTATCCAGAGGTGAGGGGAGAGAGGTGTCATAGCAGGAGTAGTTTTTTTTTACTTAGAGACCATAGAACCAAATCTGGAGGGACTCACAATGAACATCCTAGATGCCTCTATAGATGATGTCTCGAGGCATTACCAACGCCACACAGTGGGTGTGTCTGCTTCCATCGATTGATTGCTCCATAAAGTAGCATGGGAAGTTGCATGTTATAATGAGAAGCATCATTGATGCTCTATTGTATATGAAGCCATGTGCTTCACATTTTGATATTTTGGTCTTCGGACAAAAAAAAAAATTGTAAAATTTTATCGTTATATATATATATATATATATATGAGGCTTCTATCAGCTTACTTGTTGTATGTACAAAGTGTGATTGGATTTTATAAATGTCTCAAATGTCTGTCTAACACATAATTATCCAATGCATTTGTTAATGTATTTAGACATCTAGGAATGTGTTGATATTCAATGTAATCAAAATGACGTTCCAAGAGGTGAATTCATAAATATACCCTTAACAACGTAGGACTTCAAATAGAATAAATGTTACTCAATTGTACTGATACTAACTATGAATCAAGTCGTACAACAACATGATGGATTCCAAGTGAAACAACGTCGGTCAATAATTCGATGATTGCAGTGTATTGCGCAATATTGTTAGTTGCACAACCAATAAAAACACCATGTAGACTGATCAATTCATCTGTAGGTGCATAGATTGCCCAAGAATAAGATGCTAAGTTTTGAGTACTGTGACTAGTGCCATCAACAAAGCCAAGGTAGGGTAGTGAAAACACCGACATCTATAAACCAAGAACAATGCAAGGTAAGCAGCTAAAGGTCGAAACCAAACAACAAAAAAACACACAAGAGTATTATACACTAAAATACAAGAACTCATGCAAAAATGATTTAAGTATAGTACTTCTTTAAGTAAATCCCATTTTTGGGTTCACTCAAAGGAACTCCATCATAATCTACCATCTCATAAGCTCCCTCCTCCAATACTCATTTGACAATATAAAGACCCTGCCACATGGGCTCGAATTTACCGGCCCCTAGCAAATCACGATCTTGCTCATAAAGAAGAATTAGATCACCTTCAGAAAAAAGATGTGGCTTGACATGCTTGTCATATTGGGCTTTAACACGTTTTTTTTGAGTTTCAATAACTAGGGTAGCGTCACGATGGGTTTCGTCTAATTTCATCAAATACAAAAGACGTTCATCTTCAACAGAGGTGTTAGGGAGAAGTTTGACGGCTAATTTCAAAGATGGTATTTCACATTCAATTGGAAAAATAGCTTTGATACCATAAACTAACTGGAAAGGTGTAAATCCCATGGCAGAATTAACGGATGTCTAATGGGCCCATAATGCCGAGAACAACATCATCTGCAAATTTGTCTTATGAATCCCTATCATTCGTTGAAGCATAGAAGTGATAACTTTGTTGATTGCTTCAACTTGGCCATTGGCCAATGGATAATAGGGGGTTGAGTTTTCCTGGCAAAGACCCAACTTTTCAGTAAGTTCAGACATCATAAAATTTTGAAAATGACTACCGTGATCAGTAACAATGGCTTGAGGGACATCGAACCTATTAATGATATGATTCAATATGAACAATGTTGCAGTTTTCCCGATGTTATCAAATGTAGGCATCACCTCGACCCATTTAGTGAAATAATCCACAGCTACAATGATGTATCCATGCTCCCCGTCCAAGTGAGGATTATATGTCATGAAGTCAATGCCCCATTTGAAAAAATGGACCAACATAAACTACAGGGTGGAGAGGAGATGGGTGAGATCGTGCTTATGATTATAAGTTTGGAAAGAGTGACATTTATCGACTGTAGTGATGCAATATTTAAACAATGAAGGCCATAAATAACCAACTCGTGAGATATTTTGGGTAGTGGCATACCCAGACATATGACCTCCACATGCTCCGGAGTGACAATCATTCAAAGCTTTCTCAGTTTCATCGTAGGTGAGACATTGTCAAAAAATGGAATCAATGCCACAACGGTAAAGGGTATCATCAAGGATGATGTATTGATGGGCTTCATACCATATACGACGACTGTACTAGAAATATCAGGCCAAAAATTTTGAGTTTGGAGATAGATGATAATATCTATGTACCATACATCATCAGAACTGATCAGAAAGAGGGAATCGTCAGGTAAAGAATCATCTGCCACATTTTTTATCTCGGTAGAGGGAAGGTCAAATATCAATTCGACAAAAACCAAAGATTTATTTGACTTGGCACATTCAAACTCCAAGTCAAACTACTGGAGAATAATTATCCATTTGGAGTACTTTCCCCTCAGCAATTGTCGAGTAAGGATATATTGCATGGGGTTGCAATCGAAAATGACAGTGGTTCTCCGTAATAATATATAGTGACGAAAACATTGGACGGCTTGAACAACTTCGAAGGCCAGTTTCTCCACATGTAGGTATTTGGTTTAGGTATTTGTGAGACTCCGACTCAAATAATATATCACATGTTCATCGTGTGAATCATCCTCTTGGACAAAGACCATAGAAATGGTGGAGTCTGAAGCAGTTGAGTACAAGAAATAATCTTGGCTATAGTCAGGGGGAAAAAAAAGTGGTGTACGGGTTAAGGCTAGTTTCAAAGCTTCAAAGGCTCTGTTCGCAGTATCATCCCATAAAAGGTTGTAACCTTTCTTGAGGAGTCGACTGAATAATTTCGTCAGTTCAGCGTAATTGGGGATGAATCGACGTAAGAAGTTTGCCTTCCCTTGCAAACTCTGGAGTTGGCGTAGTGTGCAAGTAGGAGGTAGATTAAGAATAGCCTCAACCTTCAAGAGGTATACCCAAATTCCATGTATAGACACAATAAAACTGAGAAGTCGGTTGTATTCCACACAAAAAACACATTTGTGTGGATTCAAACATATGCGATAATAACGACAGCGGACAAAAATGGTTTGTAAATGTGTCGAGTGATCTTGACGATGCATGGAATGTGTTGGTAGATCATCTATATAGGGTTGTACAATGTGCTTAATATCATGAAAAATGTAAGACATAGCACGCTGAAAGGTCGCACCAGCATTTTTGAGACCGAAGGGTAATTTCCGGTAGGCGAAGGTTCCCCAAGGGAAAATAAAAGCAGTCTTGTGTTGATCGACAGGTAAAATATTAATTTGATTATAGTTGGAGAAACCGTCCATCAAGGAAAAAATTTCATTCCCAGCACATTCTTCAATGATCTGGTCAATGAACGGGGTAGGATAATTTTCCTTAGGACAAGCCTTATTTATATCCCTATAATCTACACAAATGTGGATCGTACCTTGTTTCTTATTTACCGAAACAAGATTGGATACCCAATCGGTCAAAGCCACATGATAGACGAAGCCATCTTTAAGAATTTTTTCAACTTCAAGCTTGATAGCAGCAGCTTTACGTGGATGGACCGAGTGAAGTCTTTTCCGAATGGGTTTAGCATCTGGGTATGTCTTAATCTCATGCACAATTATATCAGGATCATTACCTGGAATTTCTTCATAACTCCAGGAAAAAACGCCATGGAATTCTTGAAAAAGGGATTTATAGGTGTGGACCTCACAAATAGAACATGAGGCATCGACATGAACATTTTCCATGACTTCGGGTTTAATCGATATGTCAAGAGGAGCAGTAGGTGAAATGATACTCAAGTTCCCTTCATACAACACATTGTGTGTTGACTCAAGAACAATAGAAATAACAGCAATGGTCGATGAAGTCGAAATTTGTTGGTAGCTCTCTATGGTATCACATTCTAGGAAGAGAATGGAGCGATGATGCCCATCATCCCATGGATTATCTTCCATAGACATGACTGACATGATCATCTCATAAGTAGGAAATATCATGTGAAACGGATCAGGAGACGTATCACAGAGAGAAGGAGAATAAAGGGTTGTCGATTGAATAGCTTGATAAGTTGATTCTATCGAACTTAAAGGCATACGGTCGATGTAATGAAGATAATCACCAGAGTCAAGTATTATCCATGGGTCATACAATGCAGGGGTTTCACGAACAGGTGGATATCATGTTAATAGAGGCAAGAAAAGGAGAGGGAATATCGGGTGGTGGGATTGGAAATGTACCCATCAAAGTTGAATCTTTCAAAAGACCCACGTTGACATTCTCGTAACTAGGAGGCGTCTTCGAGATAAAGGGTATGTTTCTAGCACATGAATCAAAATTAAAGAAGGCCATTTGGTCGACAATAACTACCTTTCCTTGGTGCGGGAAACGTAACACACGGAAAAGGGTAGACACAACTGCATGCATGGAATGAATCTAGCTACGACCAAGTAGAAGATTATAATCAAGAGGTGCATCGAAGACCTCAACCCCTACATTGACCGATTTACCTTCCAACGTAATAGACAACAAAGGAAGAACATCGTAGAGTTTAAAACCTGTACATTGGAGGCCTTAAGGGTATTGTGTGACTCGGCGAGAGCAGGAGAGATAATAGCTTTCCAAGAAGTAACGGACATAACCCAAGTCGAGGCTTCTTCATCAATAATGGTTCTACAGATATTCTTGTTTTCAACAAATACTTGGATCTAAAATGCTAATTGAGGAGGAAGCCTTGGAATGTGATCTTCCAAGTCAAATATTATTAAATTAGTATCAGTAGGGTCAATTCCACCAATGGCCTTTAACAGTGCCTTCCGTTGAACGGGGAAACTTTGAAGGACTTCAAGAGCCAGCATCACAGAGGGTGCTTGTGCAAGGTCTTCTACAATACTATAGTTTTGGGCAGCACACGCATGAGGATTAAACAAAGGCTTTCGAGCAACGCCTTTAGGAGGAGGGAGAAGAATTGTATCGAGACCCAGTCGTTCGAGATGAAGATGACCGTTTGGAGGTGAAGTTGGGGGAGAAGGTTTAACCAACGAAGGTGGTATATTATCAACTTTCTCTTTTAACAGAGAGTAATCTCTGGCTCAAGTTGTGACTGCAACTTCGTTCTTTTTCAAGTCATCGGTACACATAACGACATAAGATGAGGTAGAAGGAGAAGGTTGGTCATGAATGACCAATTGGGCCTGCTGCTGAGAAGGGAAAGTTTGTGACAAAAAAATAGGTGTAGAAGGCTTCCCGATCCCTTGGAGGAACTTAGTAACCTCAACGCGTCTTGGACAATGTTTCGTGTAATGGTCATCACCACAGATAAGACAAGGGTAATGATGTTTACGTCTATCTTTCTCATCAATGAGTTGCGTTTTGGCTTTGTCAAATTGTTGATTTTTATTTTTGTCCTCCTTATTCTTACTCTTCCCTTATTCTGGTAGGTGTGGATTGAACCGAATTAACTTTAGCAGTCTTATCGGATGAAGGAGTAGGATTAGGAGTATTTTGTACATTAGAGGCAGTGGACTTGGGATTGGTGTGACCGGTGTGTGTGGAGTGACTCTCAGCATGAAATGTGCCAATCACAACATCAACAACATGAGAGGTTGTTGGGGGTGTTGGGGTATGATTCATGGAAGGACGAGGAGCATCAAGGATTAAGTCGTAAAGTGTGTTCGTTTGTGAATAAACGAGATATAGATACTAAGAATGACTAATCGCCTGCTCTTTAGTGATGACACCTTCCATGGCCACATCATGGGCTATGGGCCCAATGAGTGATTTGGTAAACCACTCTGCCAACATTTTATCAAGAAGGGGAACTTTCATTAATCGTCTTCTCCTCATCCACTCATGGATGTGATTGGAGATATGAGTGAAAGAAGATTGTTTAAAAGAACTCAAAATTCTAGTTCATGTCTCATATCGAATTAGAAACTGGTAATATGTTAAGAAGGCCATGGCTAAGGTATTATAGTCGTTAAAGAATCCTCACGGTAACTCAATGTACCATTTTGTTGTCGAAGCCGTGAGAGTTAGTTGGAAAATTCATAATCTAATGGAGTCATCCATCGATGAGTTAGACGAACACCAAAGATGGAAAGGAATAACATGATTATTCGAGTCCTCTCCCGATTGACCATCAAACTTGGGAATGTTAGATGGTAGTTTGGCTGGGATGAAGGGCCAATAAGGAGAATGTAAAATAAGATCATTCAAGATCCTAGACAAATCCGGTAAATCCAAAGTTGCCAGGAAAGGAAATTGTTTGTTCACTTGAGGAAACTGGTAATTTTGAGGAGGAAGCCTCATAGGTATACCAGTTGGACCATAAGCGGTCTGTAAATAGTTGGACAGTCCCAACAGATTCGGTTGTGGAGGATTTTGAGGCAAATATCCAACAGGGTTGGGTTGATTAGGCATGTTCCTTTGGAAAGGAACATTAGACTGAAAGTTTGGACCCAAAGTAGGATCCATAGAACCTGGATATGGTTGACTGAGATTAGGGGGAACAAAAGCATTAACTTGAGGATGTTTCCCCCCAGACGGTTGTTGATTCCCTTGGAAAGGAAGGTTCCAAGGTTGATATTGTAATTCATATAAACTTTGACCATAACCGGGGTTAAGGCCCCCAACTAAAGGTTTCCCCCCAAATTGAGGTTTTCTCCCAATCTGAGGTTTCCCCCCAAACTGGGGTTTTCCCCCAATCTAAGGTTGCCCCCCAAATTGAGGTTTCCCTCCAGGAGGAATCTGAAAACCAGAAGTGATAGAATGATTAGTACCTCCAATTAGATTGAAGCCACTAGAGCCAGAATGATTAGATCCTCCAAACAAAGGTGGAGGAGGAACGTAAGGCCCCCCAGAGAGAACCTAGGCATGTGAAGGAACAAACTGACTAGAAGCATTGTACCCGGGAGGAACAAAAAGTTTTGACCCTCCACCTAGATTCTAGGTAGGAATAGAAATAGAAGTGTTCAAATCATTATACCCAGGGAGAAGTGACGGATTTGTTCTAAGTGGAAGTGGAGTTCCAATAGGATCTTGGGTGATAACCACATTTCCAGCATAAATAGTTATAGCTTGTGGGACCATAGTAGAATGGGTCATCTGGAGAGGAAGAATCGAGTGAGAACCAACCAATAATTGGTCTAAAACTGTGGTGAAATTATTGGTCGTGCAAGTAAAGTGGTCTAAAGGTATTGTGCAGGCAATAGACGTCTTAGACATTTTTGATTTCATAGGTTGATCAGGACTCGCTCCTAGGTTTCCATAAAGATCACGTACTGTAGAAGGGGCAACACTAGGATTTGAAATTTTGTTAGGTAGCTAGAGAGGTAGTAGTGGGGGCCCAGAGGGACCACGGTGATAATAGTGGAGGTCATTCAATGTAAGGTGGACTAGGTCCACTATATTATGAAATAAGGCCCACTATGGTAGTTACATATAATAAATGTAAGAGGAGTTCTTAGAAGGTTCTACTTCTAGAAGATTCCTCCTCTAGAATGTTCTTAGGTGATGGTAGCACTATATAAAGGGGTTCAAGCAATGTAATGAGACATGAAGAGAAGTATTGTATTTGGAGTGGTAGCTCAACAAGAGGATGCCCCCTTGAAGAGGCAAGTGAACATGAGAGAATCCCTTCCATAATAGGATCCATTATATGGTGTTTCCCTACCTCAAGGGTTTGATAAAATAAAGTGTGGTTTTATATATTGTTTCATATATCTTGTGTGGTGATTGTATTCAGATTATATTTTTTACTATTGTGGTATTTTTTATTCAGTATTTGGCTCTTAACAAGTGGTATCAGAGGACTTTCCTTGGCAGACACTGTGGGAAAATATTTTTTATTTTTGCAGATTTTTTTTCAGAGAAGAAAAAAGAAGGTTGTTATATTCCAGAAATTTTCGATACATTTATGTGTAAAATTTCCATAAAAAATTTGTATATCTGAGTTACTCTCAGAAAAACACCCAAGTTGAAAAAATAAATCGTTTGAAACGGAGTCCGGGAAGTCAAGATATTGAAGTTTTAAAATCTGCAATTTTTTAGGGGTTTTTTTCGCGAACGGCGTCGTGATTTTTTTAATTTTTGTAGAATATGGAGGCCAAATTTGCCCAGAAAAATTATATATCTGAGTTCCTCTCACAATTTCACCCAATTTCAAAAAACAATCAGCCAAAACGAAGTTCGGGAAGTGAAGTTATGAGCATTTTAAATTCAGTAGTGTTTCAGGGTTTTTCCGAAAAACGCCACGATTTTCTGCAGTAATTTATTGTTCTATTTTTGGGGTTTTTTCGTTATGGCGGAGGGAATACAGAGTTCATAAATTTTCATAGGGTGCTCAGATGGCTATTTCTTCTCAAACCCTCAAATAAATTCTACATATTACTGAAACATTCAAAGCCCAATTGTTTGACATGATGAATGATAGATTGCATGACCTTACAGATGGCCTCAATGATAATTTTCGTACAATATTCAAGATTCATTGGATATCATGCAGGAGAGATTTCTTATCGCGGACATTAGGGATGAATATAATCAATAAATATATGTTTGGTATGATTTTAAGGCCGATTGTGATGATTGATATATGGATAGTTGTCATTTCTGGGATGACAACCACTTTCATATTTTATTTGATGACTCTAATCCACCTTTTGTAGAGAGAATCAATGTGAAAAATCGGGAGCCAATGATTATTACCAGTGTCCATCCTGCATATTCTACAGTGGTATTATTCCTTCTAGATTCTGCTACAACCCTTTTCCACTATGTGGATGGATCTTATTTGGATCCACATGACAGGTGTCGATCTTTGGAGCATCATTTTGAGTTGGTTAGTGGGTTCCAAAATATTCCATGGGGAGTTCACATGAGCACTTGGACATGGGACCCGGGTTTACAATGGCAGTTAGACTACTTCAACGTGGAGGATTTCCTTTCTACATGGGATCTTGTTTCTCTAGTCTTCTTCAGCATTATGGTCCACAGTTATCCATGGGACCCTGGTATATGGTTGTACAACAAGCGTTGAGGACAACGCTTTCATAAGGGGGATGGAATGTTAAGTAGCTAGAGAGGTAGTAGTGGGGGCCCAGAGGGCCCATAGTGATAATAGTAGAGACCATTCAATGTAAGGTGGACTAGGTCCACTATATTATTAAATAAGGCACACTATGGTAGTTAGATATAATAAATGTAAGAGGACTTAGAAAATTCTACTTCTAGAAGATTCATCCTCTAGAATGTTCTTAGGTGATGGTAGCACTATATAAAGGGGTTCAAGCAATGTAATGGGACATGAAAAGTATTGTATTTGGAGTGGTAGCTCAATAGGAGGATGCCCCCTCGAAGAGGCAAGTGAATAGGAAAGGATCTCTTCCATAATAGGATCCATTGTACGGTGTTTCCCTACCTCAAGCGTTTGATATAACAAAGTGTGGTTTTCTATATTGTTTCATATATCTTGTGTGGTGATTGTATTCAGATATATTTGGTACTATTGTGGTATTTTGTATTCATTATTTGATTCTTAACAAAGTTCCAGCTGTGTGAGTCGGGGTTCTAAATGATTCACTTGGAAAAAGTGGATCTTCTACTCTAGACCCTGCATTAGGTCCAGTAGGTACTCCGATATTCTCAACAAAAATAATTTATCCTTATGAATTCATCCGAAAAAAATGTGTGTCCTGTCTAATACTCAATAACGGATTCGCGGGAAGTTAGAATGCCTTTAAGGAATCCGAAACAATTCGAAATCCTTCTAAGGAATGTGTACTTCGAACTTCAGAAGCTACTTTGTTATTGACTACTCCCTCAGAAGAGCCTTCTGGTGAGTTAGGAAGCAAAGGGAGGTAACCTTTCGGATCTTCTGGGGGTAGCCCTTACATCCTNCTATGGCCAACTAAGGAAACAAACAGCACTCGCTAATAAAACTTAGAAATCAAACCAAGAAAACAAACCTTCTTATTTCGAAGTCACTAGTTGGTGATGAAATCCAACATCATGAAATCAAGACAAGAAGGGGATGGGATAAAGCAGGTGGAAAAGTTACGTTGAGGACCTACTTAACAGACTTACATCCCGGTACAAGCTCCCACACATAATCGTGGGTATACCCTCCAAGGAGCCAGAGTGATTTTGGCCAACGTCGATTCTAGGTACCGTGAAGACTTGTCCCTCTACAGTCACCTCATGTAAATACCCTAAAGAGATAGGCTACTAAGGTTACCAACTACAACAATGATGCCTGAGGAAACAGTCGACAGTCTGATCCATGCGCAAAGGCAGGGTATCTAGCCCGAAATCAACTTGAAAGGATCCCACACATAATCGTGGGTATACCTTCAAGTGACCCCCAATAATACACGCAATCTCTACACTAAGACCAACAAAACAGGGTGAGTAACTCTGCCAGTCCTAATGTGACCTCATGATTGACCCTTGTGTTAAAAGGGCTTCCTAGGACAAAATGTAGCAATTGGATTTGAACTCTCCCCATCATAAGATACTACTGTGTGTTTTGATTCTTTGGAGAGTGTGTCTTACAACCTATTCCAAAGCACTATCCTAGCTAATGTTGGTGAAGAGAATTTCTAGAAAATAAAACTTGCTAATAAATTTTAAATTACGTTGAATTTTAGAGGCTGTAGTTTACTCAAAAGGGATATGAAAATGAAATTGATGATGTTGTGACCTTGACCCCATAAAATGAAAGAATAGATGAATGTGCAATATTTAAATTTAATGAACTCTAATTACAGTAGGGAGAAGGTATTTTTCTTGAATTACTAAAGCTACGAATTGCAATTTCTTAATTTTGAATGAACACAATTCCAACTAATCACGAACTACAAATTTTTCCAACTATTCTACTTTAACAAATATTTCGAATGTAAAAAAATCTTATGAAAGATTACTATAAAGAATAAATAAATTCAGTTCTTCCTTTCCCAAATCAAATCAGATATGTAATGATGAAAGGAAAGTGTAATCCAAGAAAATCAACACACTCGCAACACAATTCCCAAATCAAACTTGTAATGTAGACAAAAATAAGAAAGATAAGAAACCCTTTTTTCAAATGAAAACAAAAATGTCTTTCATTCAACAAACAATATGGAAAGTAAAATCAATCCAAAACCTGAAGTAAATCAAAGACCCTTTGTCAAACAAGCACTCAGATCAAGATCTCAAGATTATATCTTTCTGATAAGAATCAAAAAGAAAAAACTTGCAAAATTATAAAGAAAGACTTTCAATCACTGAAAACCAATAACAATCAAGCTTTAAAATCAGAAATCAATCAAACACTGACATTAGAAGTCCATCCCAGGTAACTGAGGCAAAACTAGGTGAAAAAGACAAATTTACCCACTCCAACAAATCCTACAGGAATTATTGTAGCCTGGCAGTAGGACACAGTGCAACGAGATAAGGTCATCGCAAGCTACCAATAGGACACAGTGCAACGTCGACGCACTGGATTGCACAAGTAGGGTACAACATCTGAGGGTCATCACGGGCTGTATAGATGGTACAATGTGACGATCTTTGTAAATAAGTAAAAATTAGAAAAAGGGCAAAGAATATAACTGAACTTTCAGACCCAGGGAGTCTAGATGGATCACCCACAGACTCGGAGAATGAATTCAACCAGAAGAAGGCAGACTAAAAGTAAATGGGAAGAAAAAAAATAAAATGAATTCGTATCCATAATGGAGTCGCCAATTTTGTTATTGGATTAATCGATAAATGCGGACATAAACAGATCTCCTTAGATCCCACTGGAAACTAGAACAAAACAAAACAAAATATGATGCTTTCCCTAAGATCTAACTATTGAGTTTACTAGATAACAAGATATAGATAACATGCCTTTTAAATGTCGCTTCCTCTTTCCATTTCCATCCTATCTCTACTCCGGTGCTCCTGTGATACTGAATCTGCAAGGTAACACAAGCCAACCAAAGTGAAAGCAATACAATAAACTCAACAAGAACTTGTATATGTGATCAAGGAATCATACAATAAAACAAGAATAGTTTTATGGGAAAGAAACATATTGTTGTATCATATTAAAATGAAAGTGGAGATTACAACCAAATCCTTGATGTCGCAAGGTCCCCTCTCAGTGGCTATTTTCTCCAACACACACACCTTTGCTCCAACCTTGAATGAAGAAAATCCACAATGACTTGATGAACTGAAATGAGACTCTCAAGCTTGATCCAATGCAGAATTATCCATACAATTCTTAGCCTATTCAGCCTTAGTCTTTTCCATGAGAGATCTATCTTTATATATTGTGAAAGATAGATGTATGAGGAGATTAAGATGATCCCACTAAATCAGAGAAGCGAGTAAGATCCAAACCGTTCAGAGGCCACATCATCTTCTAGAAGATCCTCTTCTAGAAGATCCTCTTCTAGAACATTCATGAAACTTGACCTTTTCTTAGTTTTTGGCATTGTCACACCCTAGGTATAGTGTAGCCTGCGGAAACATTGTAGTCCAACCCTAGAGAAGGGGACGACAATTAGGCACCGTCGCACCCTATATAATGCATCCTGCGATGACCTTTCTTAATATGGTTTTTTAGAAAAGAAATTCAGTCACTTTCCTCATGGAGAAAGACTTTTTTTATATTTTCATGGGAACATGAACACATGTTATCAATGGATCATCGGGGTGACCAAAATAATGTGTAACGACCATGAAAATAATGTGTCAAGGGATGTGTGCAGGTGAGTCTATATATACATGTTACACATGTACACATGATATTTTTATTCACGTGTTCAAATTTATATTCAATCTTCAATCATTTTCTTGAGAGATTTCAAGTTAACAAATTCTTGTCTTGTGTAGGTTTTTTGGTATGTTGGAATCCAAGCTGTAAATAGATCAATGCCATATGAATCAGGTACAATACATGGGACACGGAAAATGCATTCAGTTAAAAAAAAACGTTATCAAAATGTGTTTGCATTTGATAGAAGAAATGAGTCTTATTTTTGTTCAGTTTGCATAGAGGACACATAATCCATAAAGATTTGTGAAAACAAAAATGCAGAATATGTTGAATCTTGGAGACATATCAAACTTAATATAAAAGGAAAAATTTCACTTGCAAGCTTAGAGGAGATGGAATCAAATGAAACTATAGTGTCAGTTGATGGCGATGGAGTTTCTGATCTTGTTAGAGAAGGTAATTTTTATGTTTATTTTTTTCAAATAACTTGTAGATGTACTTGTGTGATAATCTATCATGAACTATTTGTTGTCAAATATATTCAATTATTTGCAGGATATGTCTTTGTCATCGTCGCGCCTGTAGACAACACTGAAAATGTGAAATATTATTTGATGTGATGCACAGAACAAAAGATGGGGTTATTAGAAGACTTTGATGATAACGGTTTTATATATGAAAGAGGATCCATTGTATTGAAAGGATATTTTTTTCATGAAACCCATCAAACCGATACTCATGTTCACTTTCAAGACTACCAGTCAGATGTCACAAGTTGTCAATATAGTCATTTGGTATGTGCAGCGCGCATAAAGTTAATAGAATTTCAATAAATAAATAAAAGTTAGAAAATGGAAAATATTCAAAGCCGATCATGAACGAATAATTGAAAATGGAATACCATTACGATTTATTTAAACAAGTGACATGTACATTCTAGAATTTTATATTTTGCATTGAAAGTACACGTATTTAGGAATATCTAGGATTCTAGAATCATTCCCAGTTTAGTTTACTTTCATGGTCCATTCAATTAATAAAAGTTGTACTTTTGATGAATTATAAAGTTTACCAAACCTTATTTACAATTTCAGGGAAGAACCTATAGATTGTATCTAGGGAACCTAAATTGACCTATACTTTGGATGATTATACTTTAATCCTACAAATTATCCAAATCTTATACACAAATCATTTAATGCATGTAACCAATTTACTACATATAGGATAAATGCATTCATTATTTGCAATTTGATTGTTCAATGTTTTTTCATATGAAGAGGATAACTTCATATCAAAACTAGGACCCATTTCCATGTCATTATAAGAGAGTATTGATGGCTTAGAAAAACTTTAAATTTTGATAAGTTTTAATATCAATATAAATTTTAATAAAGATCACTTACTTATATTAAATTTGATGACTTGTTTTGACTATTTTCATTGTTGGACTTATATTAAATTTGATGACTTGTTTTGACTATTTTCATTGTTGGACGTATATTAAATTTGATGACTTGTTTTGACTATTTTCATTGTTGGATTATCATTTCATTGTAAAATTTCATACGAAACAATAAATTTTGATGACTTGTTTTGACTATTTTCAACCATATTTCCAAATCAAACAAAATTTAAATTATAAGTGAGAAACTATAATTTTTATTTCACATTTTCGTGAATATTTCATTGTGAAATTTCATAAAAAACTAT
>ML803923.1:69414-89162 GCA_009831015.1 Picea engelmannii
CACCAAATACATAGGTTCCACATCCATTTTAGGATGATAACAAAAACTAAGACATTTAACTCCAAAATTCTGGACTCTAATCCATCGCTTTAAGATAGATCACTTCATACCTGCAAAAAAAAAACAGAATTCAAAAATTAAAAATTTACAATTCAAACATGCAAATAAAACAGAAATCAAATATTAAAAATTTACAATAAAATTTATGTACAAATTTAAAATAAAATGTACAAATGTACTATTTTAGATAAATAAAACAAGCTTTGATTAAAGCAAAATTGACATACATACCAAAAGAGTTAAGTCTCACCCTCCTGTTGGACATATTGTCATTGATGTCAACAGTCGATGTGATGATTTGTTGTTACGATGAATTATCATTTACCATAGATGAGATTGTCATTGATGTCAATAGTATATCAGTTAGTAGAAGAAGCGAACAGTATGAAGATCAAAGATCAGAAGGGAAAACGCAGTACAAAAGAAAATGAAGATCAAAGCTCAGAAGGAAGAGCACATTGCACAGTATATCAGTTAGCAGAAGAAGCGAACAGTATGAAGAAATTCGTGATTATTGTTGATCACGATAGGATCAATCATGTTCCTATGATAAAATCTCAGGAGGAGGAGTGAACAATATAAATAATATCGAAAGCATAAGCTCAAGAGGAGGAGTGAACAGTATGCAAAGGTCAAAGATTGGAATCAAAAGCATAAGATCGGAGTGAGAAGCCTCAGCAGTATTCTGATCAGAGTGAGAAGCCTCAGCAATCGTCCGATCAAGAAATTGACTGTGTTGACCATCTCATATTATGGACATCAGTCATATGAGTGACCATGGGCTTGAGGACCATTGGAGGATCGTGACCATCGGATCTGCAAGCCAGATCAATGGCAAGGATGAATTGCGGGGAGCGAAAAAAGAATTAAAGAACTCGCTAGTTCTAATCTCGCAATTGGTCTAGATCGTCGGATCTGATAAAACCAAATATCGACGACTGTGGTTGATCTAACAAACGGTCAGTTTAAGTCAGATCAAGTAGTGACCGTCGGATGTGAAATCGCCAGATCAATGGCAGGGATAGATTGTGGAGATCGAAAGGAGAATTAAACGACTCACTAGTTCCAAGCCCGCAATTGGTCTAGATCATCAGATCTCATAGACTCGGAGATCGACAACTGTGGTTGATCCAACAAGCGATCAGATTAAGTTGGATTGATTTATGACCTTCAGATGTGCAATCACCAGACCAACGACAGGGATAGATTGCGGAGATCGAAAGGAGAATTAAATATCGCACTAGTTCCATTCCCGCAATTAGTCAGGACCATCTGATCTTATAGCCTCGAATATCGATGATTGTGGTTGACTCGCCAACATTGCACAACTTCAAATTGTGGAGTTTTGGTAATGAGTTAAATCACTTGCAATTTATGGTTCCGCAATCATCCTAGATCGTTGATCTGCTTCGAGTATCTTCACAATCGTTGGATCACATTTTAGTGGAAGGACGGGATAAGGTAAAAGGGCTGAGAGTTTGATTATCTGAATACTCATCAGTTGTTAGATCAAACCAGAATTCTCGTCAGTCATCGGATCATTTTCGAGTGGAAGGATAGGATAAGGTAGGGAAAAGATCTGAGATCTCATTTATGTGAATTTTCGTCAATCGTTGGATCATTCTAAGTGGAAGGACAGGATAAGCCAGAAGAGAAGCATCATAGATAGAATGATCCATTGATCTAAGAACATGATCAGTGAACAATGTTTAGTTTGGTTCTAAAGTTGCAAGGAGGTTATGCTATGAAAACTTTGAGATTTGGAATACCCGAAGCCCAGAAATCCAATATGAATAAATACCATCATATTTTCAGGACATACGATGACCATTGGATTAGGGTTGTTGGTCAGCAGACCACGTCAGCAAGAACACGTGGTAGACCATGTCAGAAGACCACATCAGCAGACCACGGCTACAAGGACATGTGGCAGACCACGTCAGCAGACCATGATAGTAAAAGACATGAGGCAAACCACATCAACATGGACATGTGGCAAACCACGTCAGCACACCACATCTACAAGGACATGTGGAAGACCACGTCTACAAGGACATGTGGCAGACCACGTCAGCAGACCACGACAGCAAAGGACATGTGGCAGACCATGTCAGTAGACCACGTCAGCAAATACACATTGCATAATCAGATGATGACAAGCATCAAGAGGAAAATTACTCGTGCCATGTCAACAAGTGATGTAAGAAAGTTACGTCACTCTGGAAGAATTTATTTGGGAGTTTTACCACCAACGAATGTCAAAATTCCCGAAGGACGAAGGTGATCCGAAGTCTCTCTCAATCGTCGATCCTGAGATACCCTTCGATACTATCCTGACCATTAGATCAAGGAGATGAACATGTGCCACATGAGGAGATCCACATCAGCAAAGACACATGGTGCAATCAAAGAATGAAAAGTGTCAAGATGAACCGACATTTTAGGTATGCGCAAATAACGAATCCGAATGACACGTGGAAGCTACTCAACTCGTGACACATAATCAAGTGACGTAATAAAATTACGTCACTACGGGAGTTTTACCACCAGCATTTGCCCAAATTCATGAAGTCCCAAATGTCGAAGTCCCGAAGTGGAAACAAGATGTTCGATCTGATGATCACTTCGAGAGCATTCTCGACCATTGATCTACTACAGTGGAAGGATAGTGTAAGTGAAAGTATTAACCGACAACAAGCGGTCTCCACCACTTGTGACTTACTCAGCAGGTGATCACTCCAGAGGAAAGAACGGGTTGAGATTTGAAATCTCCGAAGTCCGGAGACCTGAAGGAGATCTCTACCGTTGATCTGATGTCGAGTGTACTCTAAACCATTGATCAAAACATAGTGGAACGATAGCGTAATCATAATAGACGAAGTCATGGAGTAAAAGGTGGCCATCCATCTCATTGCTTTATTAAGTCCTAGTTGTTGGATTAAGCAATGAAGGATAGAAGTAAGGATCGAATATGATCATTGATTTGGTTCCGCGAAGTAAACGTGAACCGTCTGATCTATTCGGCAAAATCTGCTCCAAGATATTTGACATGTTGCAAGTCTCAAAGTCCCGAAGGGAAAAGTCCCTAAGTTATGACAGTCATCCATTTCAAGAGATTGAATCGTGACCATTGAATTGATAAGCGCTCGTCTCACCTAACATTTGATTAATGCCATTGGTCATATGGTAAAGAGATTTAAAAGGAAGAATGTAATGCGTCGCTTAAACTGATAAGCCTGTGGTTCTACACCAATGGTCATATGAACATGGTTTGAAGGAAGCGTTGATTTATGTTATCACAGAGACGAAGGAAATCGATCCATGCATGTGATCGATTTATGAAAGTAAAAGGGGATGCCAGGTTTAATGTTGAAGACCCGAAATGATGATCTCTAGTGGTCCCAAAAGTCGTTGTAAATAAACAAGTTAGTTATAACTTGTTGCACAAGTCAGCTCAATAACTTAAATAAGTTTTGAGCATAAACAACTATAAATACAACCATGATTGGTTCACTAGATGGTGTGCTTGGAGAAGCAAATGTGCTTTTGGAAAAGATAGGGTCGCTGAGAAAGAGTGGCCTGCAAAGAAAACGAAGGGGATATAGACCTGAGGTCCATCTGAATATCAGAGAGAAGAAGAACTAAAGAAGGCGTGAATATCAGAGGAAAGATGAAGTGAAGAAGGCGTGAATTTCAGAGAGAAGATGAAGTGCATTGATGAGTGTTGATTGAATACCTTTGATCATGAAACAAAATTGATTCATTAATGAATCATTTCTACTAAATTTGGTTGAACTCTAGTTGGATAGACTGTGTTCTATCAGCAAGCTGGGTCTTGCTTGAGAGTTGGTTCTCTTTAAGGAGTTGGTGTTCCTTACTTCATTTGGTGTTGAAACAAATTATTTGGTGTTGGGAAAATCCTTATTATTGTATTCACATATATTCATATAAATTATATACAAACATCTGGTATCTTATGTTTCCATTTTGATTATGATTTGATTGTTCTTAATCTGTTCAAATATGTTTTAACTGTTAACTTGTAAGAAGTAGAAAAGTTAGAAAATTCCACACACTAATTCACCCCCCCCCTCTTAGTGTGGGTGGTGTGTTCAACAGTTGGTATCAGAGAAGGTTCCTTCAAAACAAAGTTTAGACACTGGAAGGTAGATCCTGAAGAAATGGGTGGACATACGGCTCTCTCCATAATTGAAGCTCCCTTGTTTGATGGAACAGATTATTCCTCATGGAGAGAAAATATGAAACATTATTTGAAGTCAAAAGGATCTGAAGTTTGTAATTGAGTAGTAATCAAGCCCTGGGACTTAACTACATCAAAGAATCTATCCAAAATTACATTCCGAAGAAAAGCAAGGAAGAACAATGAAGTGGCATTGAAGATTATTCTCAATGGATTATCAGATACAGTCAAGGCAAGCATAGGACTATGCACATCCGCCAAGAACTTATGGCTGAAGCTAGAAGAGATGTATCAAATCAAAAGACAAGGCACAGAAGACATTCCTATCAAGGATGAAGAGGAAGACTCAGTCATCAATAAAGGTAAAGACTCTCCACAATATTTTGATTGCAATAATGTTGATATTGAATCCTCCCCTGCAAGTAAAGAAGAAGAATCAGACACAATAAAAGAATTTTTTGTTAGTATTTATCTCATGAAAGAAGTAGAAGAAGAACTATCAAAGGCCAAGAAAAAGGTTGATTGGAGTCTATGTGAATAATTCTATGACCATAATGATTGAGACTATAGCTATCTTCATGACTACACTAAAGAATTTATTGAAAAGAGTCAAAAGCAGATCTTGGAAATAAAGGAAATTATCAAGGACAATGAAAAGATAATATATGAGCAGGATAATCAGTTAGAATAAAAATAAGAGGAGATGAGCTTAGCAATCAAAGGTATATCCTGGAAATAAAAGAAAAGATCAAAGACAATAAAAAAATCATATCTGAGCAAAAGATTAAGTTAGAAAACAAGGAAGAGATCAAAAGATTGAAAAAAAAAATTGTTGATCTAAAAAAAGAAAAGGAATAGGAGATCGAGAGAATGAAAAATGAAATCAGTCAAGAAAAGGAAGAGGAGATAGAGAGACTAGAAAATGAAATCAGTCAAGAAAAAGAAGAAAAGAAGGAAGATGATGAACTAAGCAAAAGCCTTGTAGATCTAAAAGAACTAAGGGAAAGCTATGTCAATCTTAAAATCCAACTTGAAGAAGCCAAAATAAGGGAGGAGGTAGTGAGGAACAATCTAAACAAAAAGGAAGAATCATGTCATAAGCTGGAAGCAGAAGTTGTGAATCTTAGAAAGAAGGTTGAGAAGTCAAACACCCAAATCAAGTTCTTGAAAAGCTCCATGACCCTGGATGAGATATTGGATAGTCAGAGATCACCAAATGACAAATCCGGTCTTGGATACAACAAGGGAGAAATAAATACTCTTAAGAAGCCTGATGTAGGTCCTTCATTTGTAAAAGGTGAAAACAGGTCTGACACGGGTCCTTCATTTGTAAAGGATGAAGACAAATCTGACACAGCTCCTTCATTTGTAAAAGATGAAGACAGGTCTGACACAACTTCTTCATGTGTAAAGGATGAATACAGTTCTGACACAGGTCCTTCATTTGTAAAAGATGAAGACAAGTCTGACACAACATTTTCATTTGCAAAAAGCGAAAGCAAGTATGACTCAAGTTCTTCATGTTCAAGAAATGAAATCAACACTACAAAATTTAGAAGGTCATATCAAGGACGACATCCAGAAGCTACTCATACACCTCAAAGCAAGTTTAGAAGAGAGACACCTTCATGGATGAATCAAAGAAGTTATGAAAGTGTTTTTAATGGTTATTGTTTTTATTGTAATGAATATGGTCATAAAGCTTTGGATTGTAAGCATCATGGAAGAAAACAATTTGGTAGGTTCAACAACAGTATAAGATGTTGGAACTGCAATCATGTTGTACATATTGCTACACATTTTTACACAATGAGATGCTATAGTTGTGGTGGATATGGCCACAAAGCCTATAACTATGGAACTCAAGAAAACAGTCAATGAGAAATGCTTCATATAATACGATAAAAAAGAGTAAATGTAACATGGAAGAAAAATGAAGTTGCAGTAATAGATAATCAAAGAACAAAGTTCAAGAAACTAGGACACTCACAGATGTGGATAAAAAATACTAAACAAGTGAACAGGAGTGAAGTTGATTGTTGCAAAAATAATGTCATTCATGTGACAAGCATAGTATAAAATTTCTCAGACAACTTTAGAGCAATTTACAGTAAAGAAGAATCTTGGATAAAGATGGATACATCTGGTTAGATATCAATGAGAATCAATAGGCAGATCCAAGATTTGTTTGAATAATGTGAGCTACAATTGCGTAGTGTTCCAGTAGGACAGCAACATCCACAGAAGCAACATTTTGATGTACAAAATGATGTGCATAACATCCTACAGAGACAACAAGAGGAGAAACCATGTCAGAAAAAGATACCCTTTTAGAAACAAAGGGGGAGAACAATCAATAAAAACCCAGGGGAATTTTTGGTTAGTAAATAAGAAAGTAATTAGATTAGGTTTTGAAAAGACTCGAATGCTACAAAAATTGGTATCAAGAAGACTACTCATTTGAAACACAAAAATCCCAATCAACTGAGATAAGAAGTTAGTAGATTAATAGGGGAAGAAACCTTGTCAAGAAGAGCTACCTTTTCAGAAACAAAGGGGGAGAGTAGTCAGAAACAGAGAGAGAGCATATTGACAAGGGGAGTCATTCAGTTATGGCAGGCAAAACATGATTTTGGGGTGACTTACCCAAGTTCATATTCTGGTCAGTAACATACAAATCTTTACCACAGGAAGAAAAACCACTTTCCATTGATTTCAAAGGGGGAGAGAAAACTTCATACGAAGAAACTTCATATGAAGAAAGCATCATCACAGGGGGAGTTTTGTATATGAATTTAGTGGTTTTCCCTCAATGACAAAGGGGGAGATTGTTGGACATATTGCCATTGATGTCAATAGTCGATGTGATGATTTGTTGTTACGATGAATTATCATTTACCATAGATGATATTGTCATTGATGTCAACATTATATCAGTTAGCAAAAGAAGCGAACGGTATGAATATCAAATCTCAGAAGGGAAAATGTAGTATAGAAACAAATGAAGATCAAAGCTCAGAAGGATGAGCGCATTGCACAGTATATCAGTTAGCAGAAGAAGTGAACAATATGAAGCAACTCGTGATTATTGTTCATCATGATAGGATCAACATTGTTCCTATGATAAACGCTTAAGAGGAGGAGCGAACAATATACAGAAGATTGAAAGCGTAAGCTCGCGAAGAGGAGCGAATAGTATTCAAAGGTCAAAGCTCGGAATCAAAAGTGTAAGATCAGAGTGAGAAGCCTTAGCAGCCATCCGATCAAGAAATTGACCATGTTGACCGTCTCATATTATGGGCGTCGGTCATATGAGCGACCATGGGCTTGAGGACCATTGGAGGATCGTGACCGTCAGATCTGCAAGTCAGATCAACAACAGGGATGAATTGCAGAGAGCGAAAGAAGAATTAAAGAAATCGCTAGTTCTAATCCCGCAATTGGTCTAGATCGTCAGATCTGATAAAACCAAATATCGACGATTGTGGTTGATCTAACAAATGATCAGTTTAAGTCATATCAAGTCGTGACTGTCGGATGCGAATTGTCAGATCCACGGTAGGGATAGATTGCGTATATTGGAAGGAGAATTAAATGACTCGCTAGTTCCAATCCCGCAATTGGTATAGATCGTCAGATCTCATAGACTCAGAGATCGACGACTGCGGTTTATCCAACAAGCGATCATATTAAGTCATATTGAGTTATGACCGTCGAATGCACAATTGCTAGATCAATGACAGGGATAGATTGCGGAGATCGAAAGGAGAATTAAATATCATGCTAGTTCCAATACCGCAATTTGTCAAGACCATCCAATCTTATAGTCTCGAATATCAATGATTGTGGTTGACTCACCAACAGCGCACAACTTCAAATTGTGGAGTTTTGGTAACGAGTTAAATGACTCGCAATTTATGGTTCCACAATCATTCTGGATCGTTGATCTGCTTCGAGTATCTTCACGATTGTTGGATAAAATTTTAGTGGAAGGAAAGGCTAAGGTAAAAGGGTTGAGAGTTCGATTATCTGAATACCCGTCAGTCGACGAATCAAACCAAAATTCCCGTAATCCATCGGATCATTTTCGAGTGGAAGGATAGGATAAGCAAGGTAAAATATCTGAGATCTCATTTATGCGAATTTTCATCATTCGTTGGATCAATCTAAGTGGAAGGACAGGATAATCCAGAAGAGAAGCACCATAGATAGATTGAGACATCGATCTAAGAACATGATTGATGAACAAATTTTAGTTTGGGTCTAAATTTGCAAGGAGGTTACGCTCCGTAAACTTTGAGATTTGGAATACCCGAAGCCCGGAAATCCGATATGAATAAAGACCATCAGATTTGGAGGACATACGATGACAGTTGGATCAGGGTTGTTGGTCAGCAGACCACTTCAGCAAGGACACGTGGCAGACCATGTCAGCAAGTACATGTGGTAGACCATGTCAGTAGACCACATAAACAAGGACATGTGGCAGACCACGTCAGCAAACCACGACAATAAAATACATGAGGTGGACCACGTTAGTATGGACATGTGGCAAACCATGTCTACAAGGACATGCAAAAGACCACATCTACAAGGACATGTGGCAGACCATGACAGCAAAGGACATGTGGAAGACCATGTCAGCAGACCACGTCAGCAAATACACATGGCATAATCAGATGATGAGAAGCGTCAAGAGGAAATTGGCTCATGCCATGTCAACAAGTGACGTCAGCAAGTTATGTCACTCTAGGAGAATTGGTTCTGTAGTTTTACCACCAACAAATGTCAAAAGTCCCAAGGAAGAAGGTCTGAAGTCGCTCTCAGTCATCGATCTGAGATACCCTTCGATACTATCATGACCGTTAGATCAAGGAGATGAACATGTGCCACATGAGGAGATCCACGTCAGTAAGACTACGTCAGCAAGGACACATGGCGCAATCAGAGAATGGAAAGTGTCAATATGAATATGCATTTCAAGTACGTGCATATCATGAATCCGAGTGACATGTGGCAGCTACTCAACTCGTGACACGTCATCAAGTGACATAAGCAAATTACGTCACTACGGGAGCTTTGCTTCGGTATTTTTACCACCAGCACTTGCCAAAAGTCCCGAAGTCCCTAAGTGGAAACGAAACGTCTGATCTGAAGATCACTTCAGGAGAATTCTCGACCATCGATCTACTACAGTGGAAGGATAGTGTAAGTGCAAGTATTAACTGACAGCAAGCGGTCTCCACCACTTGTGAATTACTCAGCAGGTGATCACTCCAGAGGAAAGAAGGGGTTGAGATTTGAAATCCCTGAAGTCTGGAGACCTGAAGGAGATCTCGATCATCTATCTGATGTCAGGTATACTCTCAATTGTTGATCAAAACATAGTGGAAGGATAGCGTAAGCATAATAGACGAAGTCACAAAGTAAAAGGTGGCCATCCATCTCATTTCTTGATTAAGTCTTGGTCATTGGATTAAGCAATGAAGGATAGATGTAAAGATCGAATATGACCATTGATATGGTTCCATGAAGTAAACGTGAACCATCCAATCTATTCGGTGAAATCCACTCCCGGAGATTCGACATGTTGCAAGTATCGAAGTCCCAAAGTTACGACTGTCGTCCATTTCAGGAGTTTGAATCATGACTGTTGAATTGATAAGTGCTCAAGTGCTCATCTCACCTAACGTTTGATTAACGCCATTGATCATATGGTGAAGATATTTAAAAGGCAGAATGTAATGCGTCGCTTAAATTGATAAGCATGTGGTTCTACGCCAACGGTCATATGAACATGGTTTAAAGGAAGCGTCAATTTTTGTTATCACAAATACGAAGGAAATCGATCCATGCCTATGATTGATTTATGAAAGTAAAAGGGGATGCCAAGTTTAACGTTGAAGACCCGAAATAATGATCTATGGTGCTCCCAAAAGTCGTTGTAAATAAACAAGTTAGTTATAACTTGTTTCACAAGTCGACTCAATAACTTAAATAAGTTTTGAGCATAAACAATTATAAATACAACCATGATTGGTTCACTAGATGGTGTGCTTGGAGAAGCAAATGTGCTTTTAGAAATGATAGGCTCACTGAGAAATAGCGGCCTGCAGAGAAAATGAAGGGGATACGGACCTATGGTCCGTTCGAATATCAGAGAGAAGAAGAACTGAAGAAGGCACAAATATCAGAGGAAAGACGAAGTGAAGAAGGCGTGAATTTCAGAGAGAATATGAAGTGCAGTGATGAGTGTTGATTGTATACCTCTGATCATGAAATAGAATTGATTAATTAATGAATCACTGCTACTAGAGTTGGTTGAACTCTAGTTGGATAAACTGTGTTCTATCAACAAGCTAGGTCATACTTGAGAGTTGGTGCTCTCCGAGGAGTTGGTGCTCCTTACTTCAGTTGGTGCTGAAACAAATTAGTTGGTGCTAGGAAAATCCTTATTATTAGATTCACATATATTCATATAAATTATATACAAAAATTTGGTATCTTTTGTGTCCATTGTGAATATGATTTGATTGTTCTCAATCTGTTCAAATATGTTTTAATTGATAACTTGTAAGAAGAAGAAAAGTTAGAAAATTCCACACACTAATTCACCCCAACCCCCACCCCCACCCTCTTAGTGTGGGTGGTGTGTTCAACACCTCCAACATACTCCTTTCCACCAAATTAAATGTAAACATATTTTCCACCAAATATAATTTAGACATCTCTAACAATAAAAAAAATAAAAAAAATAACACATATTAGCATATATACTTTAACTAAATATTTTCCCTCGCAAAGTTCCAAAACTTCCAAAATAGTTACTCTCCACATTAAACATACATGATTTAAACAATTTCTAAAATCTTAAAAAAAATTAAAAAGAAAAATTGTGTTCTTGGTAAGAATTTTTTGTGTTCAGAGTTAGATAATAATCTGAAAATAAAAATAGAACTGTGTATGAATAAAGTTCACAAATCTTAATATTAATTTATTCTTCCAATGAAATACTTATCTCCTTGTGGATAAAGTTTCAAATCCTTCAGGTGAAATTCTCATCCCAAGTGATCTTATTTGATCTTATTTACTCAGCAGTAAAATACTAATCTCCTCGGCAGTAAAATACTTCTCTCATCTTCTGCAGTGGTCATATAATCAAATTCTATAATGCCCTTTCAAATTAAAGGACTCATAAATCTCCATATTAATTCATTCTTCCAAGAAATTACTTATATCTATGAAAGTTCACAAATATCCATTTTGAAAACCATTCTTCCGGAAAATACTTATCTCATCTTTCTGCAGTGGAATAGATGTTCTCATATAATCTTTCATGTACATGAAGAAAACACAAATCTGCACATATATTAAGTCATTCTTCAAAAACAATTTAAATCTTTCATCTTTGGGATGTATTCATATTACATATAATCAAATGCTCTTTGAAATTATCTGTGAGCTAGCTCACATATACATATACATAGCTTATTTGTAAATCTACTTGAATGTTGGATTTTGTGGTTAGTAACCAATTTAGTTAAGAGTTTGACAATACCCTGGCAAGAAGGAATTCACTTCGTTGTATGTATAAAACACAAATGTGTTGGATTACTGAGAGGGGGGGTGAATCAGTAATAGAGCAATTTAATCCTTTTTAACCATATAATCCAAGTGTTATATCAATGAATCATTATCATCCAATAACTGCAGAGTAAATAAGCAATGAACAAATGAACAAACATACACATACACAGTACACTAGTGTTTTACGTGGAAACCCAAATCGGGAGAAAACCACCGACTGTTTTTTGTTATATGTCTTGAAGAATTACATTCATTGGAAGTACCAACTTCCTTTGTTTTATAGTTGCAACTGGAAGGAGGCTCCAACCCCCTAGTTTCTCAGGCTACAACCTGAGGGAAGCTCCAACTCCCCAATTCTCTGGCTACAACCAGAAGGAGGCTACAACCCCCTATGTTCTCCGAATACAATCGGAAGGTGGCTACAACCACTAGTCCTTTCCCCATCCTGCCACCCTGAAGTAGAAGTAGAATGATGGAACCACTGTCAACCTGTCACTGTTAGATATACCGATGTAAACCTATACCAATAAATTTGAACCATGCATCAACCTGTACCTCAACCTGTAATCAACTTGTACCACAAACAAGTGCATAAACCATGCACCAACCTATACCAAATAACATGTAATCAACATGTACCATAAACAAGCGCATCCAACCATGTACCAAGTATGTATCAATCATGTGTCAACTACTCATCAACTATGACTCAACAATATGTACCAACATCATCAACTATACACCTCATGTATGTGACAACTCATCAACTACTTGTCTCAACCATGTACTCAAGATGTAACTCAACCAAAATCCCTCATCAATTTCATCATCCAAATCTGATTTGTAGCTCTGTAATAGACCTGATGTATATGATCACATTCCTGCAAACCTTCCTTAACTTCAACAACAAGAGACTAGTATTTTCATCAAACTTTTCTTTAGTCTCACATGCCTAGTTTTGGATTAGTAAACAACCCTAACTTGAAGTAATAATAACTTTGTACTGATACACAATGTTCTTCAGTGTGTTTTATGCAATTCCTCCAGGTGTCACTACTTGGAACCTCTCAGAAAATGAGTTATAGCAAAAATGGCATACCTTGTTGAATTCTGGCTTATTCTATAAAGCGACCTTGTAGAGCGTTCCCCGCATGAAATATTTGTTGACTTGATCTGAAAATATTACACAGCATACTAAAGACTGTACTCTAACCAACACATTTGGTTTCACTGAATTTGGATCTGTTATGAAGAAGTTATGACGTTTTTACCAGAAACACATGTTTTTTACTAGTTTCAGGACTAGCGACAAACCCTATTTTCCACGGAGTGTAACTCCAAAAATACAATGACCCATAAGCTGAATTTTTTACCACGGATACTTGGATATGTTTTCTCAATGGAATAGCAATTTCATGATCTGAATCATTATATAAAAAACTTTATAGTGAAAATAGTGAGATGACCTGTAAATAACATACCTTAGAAAGCACCATCAAAAGAATTTATCCTTCCTTGCATTTCAGTATTCTTTTCTTCACCTTCCCTCATAATTTAGGCTTAGATATTCTTGGTTACCTCAAACACCTATAGATATTCAATATGCTCAAGTGTGATTAAAATGAGAGAACCTTGCCTCTTATTTATAGTCTCCAAGTAGCTTCCTTAAAAACATCTTCTAGGTCATTTGGCCCCACTTTCCTTATTTTAGGGTTAACCCACTTCTAATTTCTCCATTAAATTTATTATTCAAATAATTTATTTTGTATTCACTTTGAATTATAATACACTCATTACTTCACTTTATTATTTACCTTTTAAAATCTCTTAAACCACTTTGACTACTTTGACCTTTTGGGGCTTCTAGATGACATATGAGGGTCCTCCAACTTCGTAAGGCCATAACTCTCAAACACTGAGGAGTTATGTGACGTTCCACATACCACCATAAATTGAATAACATGTATTATCCATGTAGAATAGTATTATCTAAAAATATATCATAACTATCGTTATCCATCAAACAAACTTGGGTCCATTACCCAAACCTGGGGTCTCCAACTTCTCATGGCCATAACTCTCTAACCGTGAGGAGTTATGTGAAGTTTCACATACCACCGGAAATGGAATGACAAGCACTATCCATATATGATCTCATTATTCCAAAATTAAGCATGAGTTCTCTTACTCTGCAAAGCGTCTTCCTGTGAGAGATTTAACCATAAGGGGACCACTTTGGAGTTCATCCATATTTAATTCTTATCAACCATGAAAAGACAATAATGAGCCATCTTTACATCAAACAATATTGGGTCCATTACCCAAACCTTTGTGTTGAGGGGATTTCTTCAAGGGTTTACATCAATGACAACCAACCTTAATCAACAATATCCCCAGTCGCATTAATGGAAACACTCTGATGCAATACCGAAATCATATCACTCGTGTTCCCCCTAGAACCATGCCTTTGTCCTCTGTATCTGATAAATTTGTCTGTCCTCTACATTTGATAAATATTCTCCCCCTGGAACCATTCCTATGTCCTCTGCATCTGATAAATCTCTCCCGCTTTGTCATCAATGGCAAAGGTATCTTTCCATCTGGGGATGCTCCCCTTGACTGAACTGTCCTATTATTGTGCTTTCTCATGTACATCTAAGACATATAAGATAAGCATTCAAAAAGCATTCATTTTGAAGTAGAAATAACTCCAAGTCTTTGGCGAAGATATCCAAAGGCTTCCCGTGGAAATGGTTTTGTAAAGATGTCTGCCACTTGTTCTTTTGTGCCCACATACTCAACGTTGATGTTCTTTTCTTCAACCTATTCCCATAGAAAGTGATACTTGATTGGAATGTGTTTCGTCTTGGAGTGCATCACCAAGTTTTTTGAGATACTAATGGAACTTGTATTATTAGAATATATTGAAATGGGCTCATCATACTCAACTTGTATATCTGTCAAAGTTTGTTTCATCCAAAGAACCTGTGTACAACATGTTGTTGTTGCAATATACTCTGCCTCGGTTGTAGATAGAGATATTGATGATTGTTTCTTCCTTAGCCATGATACCAAACACTCACCTAAGTAGAACGTTGCTCCATTGGTGCTTCTTCGATCATCAATACAACCTACCCAATCTACATCCATGTAGGCAATAAGTGATAGATATTTTTCTTTTGGATACCATAATCCAAACTCTTGTGTTCCTTTGAGATATCTGAAAATCTTGTTTACTATTAATACATGTGATTCATTTGGTGCTTCTTGAAATCGTGCCACCTGTCCAACTGCTTGCATTACATCTGGTCTGGATGTTGTCACATATAGTAGGTTGTCAATCATTGACCTGTATTGTCTCTGATCTGTAGACTTTGAATCATCATCTTTGCTCAACTTACAACTGGTTTGCATGGGAGTGATAACTGGTTTTAAATCTTCCATTCTGAACCTCTTTAGCATTTCTCTGATATATTTGGTTTGAGAAATAAAATTCCTTGGTTTCTTTGACGTATCTAAAGTCCCAGAAAGAAGGATAGTTCTCCAAGTAATGACATTTCAAATTCATTATGCATGTCTTTCGCAAATTTTTGGCTTAACCTGTCATCATCACTACCAAAAATAATATCATCAACATAAACTTCAATTAATAAAATATTACCTTGACTTACCTTGATGTAGAGATTGTTGTCTGCACTTCCTTTTCTAAACCCTGCCTACTGCAGATACTTATCCAGTCTTGAGTACCATGCTCTAGGAGCCTGTTTTAGACCATACAAGGCCTTCTTTAATTTATATACATAGTATGTGTTCTCTGACAACTGAAATCCTTCTGGTTGTTCAATATAGACTTCTTCTTCAATTTCCCCATTTAGAAAAGATGATTTTACGTCCATCTGATATACTTTAACATTTTTGGAGCATGCATAAGCTAAAATTAAATGGATTGCTTCCATTCTGGAAACTGGGGAAAACATCTCTTCAAAGTCGATTCCTTCAATCTGTGCATATCATTTACATACCAATCTAGCTTTGTTCCTTGTAACATGTCCATATTCATTAAATTTATTCCTGAAACCCCATTTTGTGTCGATCACATTCTTATTCTTTGGTCTTGGAATCAATTCCTAAGTTTCATTTTTCTCTATTTGATCCAATTCTTCATTCATGGCCTTATTCCAAAATTCATCCTTGTTGGCTTCTCTAAAACAGTTTGGTTCAATTATAGATAAGAGTGCTAGGTGTGTTTGTTCTGGTAAACGGATTTTTCTTCTAGTCTCAACTCCTACATCTTTGTTTCCAATAATATGATCTGAAGGATGATTCTTCTGTATTCGTTTGCTATGTGTCTTTGGAGATACTTTATGAACTTTCTCTTCTGCTTTTATCGGATTCTCTTCATCTTCATCTTCCTCTTCTTCTTCTTTTTCATCTTCTTCTTCGAAAAGTTGTTTCATTGATTTGTTTTCTTCTTCCTTTGATTATGGTATGTCTGTTTCATCAATTGTTACGTTGATGCTTTCCAAAAATTTGTTTAATATTAGATTGTAACACTTGTATTCTTTCCTTGTACTTGAATAACAAACAAGTATTCATTTGTCCACACGAGAGTCAAACTTTCTCATTCTGCCATCTTCTCTTTTGATATAGCATTTGCTTCCAAAAACTCTGAAATGTTTCACATTTGTTGGTCTTCCTTTCCATAGCTCATAGGGATTTTTATCAGTGTTGTTTATGAGCATTACTCTGTTTTGAATGTGAATTGTTGTATGCACTTCCTGTGTCCAAAATATATCTATCAATTTGGAATCTATTAGCATTTTTCGAGTCATTTCTTGTACTGACTTGTTCTTTCTTTCAACAACTCCATTCTGTTGAGGTGTCCTAGCAACGGAGAATTGTCTTTTTATTCCATGACTGCTATAGTAGTCCATAAATTCCTTTGAAGTGAACTCTCCTCCATTATCAGATCTCAAACATTTGATTCTTGAATCCATCTCATTTTCAACCATTTCCTTGTAGATCTTGAAGTTTTCAAAAGCTTCTGACTTTTTCTTGAGAAAACAAACTGCAGTCATTCTTGTATAATTATCAACTAATAACATAAAGTATTTTTCACCTTTTAATCCCTTTGTTGTAGTTGGTCCAACTAGATCAGTGTGCACAATTTCCAATGGTTTTTTTGTTGAATATTCATTTGATTTGAACCTAGTCTTTGTTTGCTTTCCTTGTTGACAATGCTTGCATAAAGTGTTGGTTGGTTTCGTGATCTGAGGCATTTCTCTAACTGTTTCTCTTTTGTTGACTTTTAAAAGGTTATCAAAATGCATGTGACTCATTTTTATATGCCATAGCCAACTTTCATCTTCCTTTCCTAGACAACACTTTTCATTTCCAATTTCACTTAACACATATATGTTGTTTGAAGTTCTTGCAGCTGTACCGAACAATTTCCCTGAACATTATTTTCTTATCTCACACTTTTCTGAATCGAAAGTAAGTTTATGACCTTGGTCACACATTTGACTCACACTTAGCATATTATGTTTCATATCTTCTACCAGTAGAAAATTTTGTGTCTTTTAATTCTTGTTCCCAATTCGGACTGTGCCTTCCCCAATGATTTTGGATGAATTATCATTTATGAAGGAGACTGGTCCATTTTTTTCTTTTCATAATGTAATAAATTTGTCTTTATCACCTGTCATGTGTTTTGAACATACATTGTCAACATACCAACCATGTTTCTTCTACTTAGCTTGTAGAGCGATTGTGCAGTCTTCATTGTTATATTGATCTTTCTTAATTATCCATGTCATTTTCTGAGGTTCTTGTCTGTGACTGTTGTTATTCTGTTCAGGTTATTTAGGAGGGATTTTCATTCTGCAATCCTTGGCCATGTGTCCAAAATTTTTACATTTGTAATATTCCACTTCAGTGCTCAAAGATTAAAACTTGTTGTAACTTCTTCTTTCTGTGTCACTAGGTCTCCTTGAATAATCCATTTGTGTATAACTCTCAAAGTTGTTATTGTTCCTGTTGTTAGCTCTGCAATTCACAGTTTTTTGTCCAAAATTATTACATGCATAACATAAACCAAAAAATATAGTTTGATACCTAGGAGTTGAAGATATTCTGAAATGAGGTTCTCTTATGAATCATTATTCTTCTTGAGGCCTATCTGTCTGTTGTTGATTCTGAAATCTGAATCTTCTTGGTGGAGGAGTGTCCATGTAATCTTCCTTGTATATCTTCCTATCATCTTTGATTGTTTTTGCATAGCTCTTTGAATTTGTTTTTTGCTCTATTGTTTTGGAGCTTGATCCCTTTTCTATCTGATTGTATCCAAGTCCAGACTTGTCAAGATGAGATTTTTTACTGCTAATAATGTCATTCGGAACTTTTGAGCTATTCTGCATATTTTTCTTTTGAATATATTTTCTTAGTGTGACAACCTCTACTTCCAAGTTTCCAATGATCCTGTCTCTTTCTTTTAGTTGTTATTTGAGTGCTTCTTCAATTCTTTTATCTTCTTCTATTTGAACCTTCAATTTTGTGATCATTTGTTCTAGTTCTTGAATGTCATTTTTCTTGTCTAGTTATGCTTGCAATTTCTTGTTTTTCTTCTTTTCTCTTCTGATAACTTCTATGGCACACATTAATTCTTCTCGATAGTCAACTTCTGCCTCTTCAATTTCTCCTTCGACTTCTTCACATTCTTATTCAGCTTCTTCATATTCTTCTTCAGAGACTTCTTTGTCAGAGTCTTTTACTGCCATGAATGGAACTCTTCATGTCTCATTGTCACTGACTTCATCTTCATCTGATGATGAGATGTCTTCTTTGGTGTATAAGTTTTTTTTGAAAACTTTCTTTGTAGTTATTTTGTCTTTATATGTGTGTTTTCCTTTTGAGTAACTTTCATCATTTCTCTTTTTCTTATGAGGAAATTTGTTAGCAAAATGATCAATACCATCACAATTAAAACAAATTAAAGGGATCTTACCTCTATACCTATCGTTGGTTCCCTTGTTCAGTCTTTTGACGAAGTTGGTCACTTCTTCATCATCTTCTGAGGTGTCACTATTGTTGCTATATTCTTCTTGTTCCTTTTTCTTTTGCTTTGATCTTTTGGATGCCTTGAAGGTTGCTTATTTTACATCTGGATTTTCCTGCTCATTTTTCATTTCATATGTTGTGAAGATTCCATGCAGTTCATCCCTGCTTATTGAGTCCAGGTTCGATCTTTCTTCTAGTGTCGATATCTTAGGGTTGAATCTCATAGGAAGAAATCTTAGTATCTTTTGAACAATTATAGATTCTTCAATTTCTTCTCCCAATCCTATGATTGCATTCATTGTTTCATCGAATCATAAGAAAAAGGTTGTGATATCTGTTGGACATACCTACCACACTTAGAGGGGGGGTGAATGAGTGTGGGGCTCTTTTTCTCAAAACTTCCCTCTTGCACAAAAAACTCATCAATTAGCATTCAACATTTATTCATTACCCATTGTTGTCATTTATAACCAGTTAGATGTGAGAACATATCAGCAACATATATCAGCAATATATCATCAACAAGTCATCACCACAATGAACACAAAGAACACAAGATGTATGTACAATTTTCTTTTTATTACGGACTACAATCCTTGGGGTTTATCAGCAACAACTGAATAGAGTACAACTCTACAAGAGCACCAGCTCTATATGCAAGACTCAACTTTCATTCTCATCACCAACTGAGATGAGGAAAAAATCCTCAACAGATATCAATCTATACCATAAACAAGAGCATCAACCATGCACCAACCTGTGCCAAACAACCTGTAATCAACCTGTACCATAAACAAGTGCATCCAACCATGTACCAAGTATATACCAATCATGTGTCAAC
>ML803923.1:105804-136088 GCA_009831015.1 Picea engelmannii
GTAGCTACCTTTGGAAGTCATTACTTCCCTTGAACAAAAACTATTGATTATTTCTCATATATTGTGCATGGTGTATTGTGGTGTATTGGTGTAACTCTTATACCATTGTTCATTTCTCATTGGATACAATTGAATGGTTTAATCATAAGTTGAAAAAGGTTTTAAATTGTATTTGATACTAATTCACCCCCCTCTTAGTGTCAACATTTTCAATGAGAAGGAACCGATATATTTTTATGGAAGAGATATCCTTTGGAATCCAAGGATCCTATAGATGTGAGAATGTACAACAGAGGTAGTGTGAAAGAAAAAAAATTGAGACTCAGCCTTGGCTTCTCTAGCTGTATACTGAGCCATGAGCATATTTTCATCAACAAATTGTTGATGGGAGATGGGATGCTCCTCATCGTCAACACACAAGACTTCATTTTATTTTCTACCATAGTCATTTTGATGGCTCTTCCAGGACGTTCATCCATCAAAATGAAGACAAAGGTCGAGAGGGGATCGCTCTGCCTGACACCGTTGGAGGGGGAGAAAGTAGAAGGGGAGTAGTTGACCAGGATTGAAAAGTAAGAATGGAAGGTAAGGGAAAGTAATAATTTGATTGAGGGATTTAGACATATCCAATTTTAAGAGTATACCAAGGGTTTTGGAACTTTTTAGAGAGTGGATTCAACCATGTGGAAAGGATAACCCAATCCAATATTTTCCTCCCCTCCACATAGATGAATTTAGTGATGATTTTGTAGAATATCTTACAGAGGGAAATTAGAAGAAATTTTTTGGGGTTTTCCACCTTATCTTCCTTCGAGATGAAGGTGAGGAAGGTTATATTTAGATCTGGGATAAAATTGGAGTGATGATGGGACTCTTCTACTAAGTTCCATGTGTCCCAAGCGATCAAGTCTTGAATCCACCTGGTTTTGGTCTCTTCTATAGTTGTTCTAGGTGTGAATGTCATTGATGGTTGAGGGATTGGATGGTATTGGAGCCGCCTTTGTTTTTCTAGCCCGTCACAAATTTCATTTTTTAATGCTCGAAATCGAAAGATGATTTTCGTATTTTCCGTCTGTGGTTTCAAAATCTCTGAAGCTTTATCAACGCAAACAGCGATGATTACTGTACTCTCAAGGCGAGTCTTATGTTTAGTGAAAATCTTTCCTCTTTTTTGTTCTACCTCGCGATCTCATAGGTTGGATGCTATAAATCACGTAGTTCACACATCCCGAGCAATGAAACGGCGAAATCGTTTTAATTTTTCACTCAGGGAAGTAACGGAGGTAAAGTTTTCCCTAAACAATGATTAAACGTCATCGGGTTTTCGCACCTCGGCGTTCACCAAAACAAAAAATTTAATTTCGTAGCCCCGATAGACAAGAACACGAAGTCCTTATTTTAGTAACCCGTGTCAAGGTAAAAAGTAAAATCTAAACCATGGTAACGTTATGTCGGCAATTCGTCACTCGGCATTTTCTTTTTCAAAAGTTATACTATCTAAACCTCGACTCACGAGATCATGATAAGGGTATGAACATAATTGATTAATCACTTAATCCAAGTTTATTTTCTCTTTTAATTAAGTCATGTTATCGCGATCTCGCGGTTTCGCAGCTCGGCATGCAAACCTCCCGCAAACTTATTTTCGAAGCTCCGAGTCGCGATACGGAGAATATAATAATTATGAAATTAATTGAGCCCCAAATCACGATTACATTTTCATTAACCAAAATCGATCATCACAATCTCGGGTGTTAGATATTCAAAGTGTTAAAGTAAAATCCCCAATATAACGAGTACCGAAATATTAATTAACATTGGTAAAACCGGATTAATTAAGCTAAATCAATACATATCCCGTGTTTCGATGCTTTCACAATTCACGAGGTAGACTTATTCTTTCCATACGCCAACTGACATTTTAAACCGCCAAAATTTATGACATTAATGAGGAAATAGGGCAAATCGATGAATATAAGATCGGATTTTTATGGCAAAAATTTATTTCTAAATATGATTTGACAGACTTGTTCTGAAAGGTACCAAGTTTTCAAATATATATAAGAGTTGTGGTTCATTATAAAAAATGCATTTCATATTACGCAAAGCACATTATCTCTGAGCAAGTTGACTTCTGTATGTATATGTATTTCTATCGCAGAAGAGATAAAACGCAATCTCCAGCCATGGCTCCGTGAAAAGCATCCAAATCCAGTGTTGAGGTTTCGTGACAAGGCTCAGACAATGTCATTGATACTTCATCTCGAAGTATCGACTCGGTCCCAAATTGGTCGTTCATTTCAGATGTTCTGCAGGCTGAATTGGTGGATTATTCTGATGACTCCAGCGACAACGAAAAAGATGATATAACCACCAAGTACAAGATAGTCATCCAATCTGGAATGCACAAAGTAGCAGCCAGGCCACAATTGCTTCCATATTATGACATGGTCTGAAGGGAATTAGACCATGTGTACATACTGACCAGAACCATCATGAACGAACAGAAAGTCACCATCGGGACTTTCAGGACGGAACATCTGCAAGCCATGTATAAGCTGCCCACAACATCCGACTACACATATGGCGCCAAATTCTTGGACGAGTTCAAGCAGAAGGAATGCGTACAGTATGATAAAACCATGTCCAGTTTAATAAAAGATTGGGTTTCTCACACCGCGAAGTTCAGGGCTGATAGCCACGACATATATTCAATCGCTTCCTTAGAACCGCAGTACAAATATGTAGCCATGATGACATGCAGGTTATACGGGAGAGAGGACACCTCACATTTTTTTCTTCCATGGGTGCCTCTAATGTTTCGGATCGCCGAAGGAAGTTCCTTCGACTGGGAAAAAATGTTGTTCGATAGCTTGGCCAGTCGGGTCACAGAGTATCGGGCACAGAAAGAGAGCGGGAAGGCGTCTTCATTCTTCATGTCTACATACATTATGGATGCAGTTTGTTTTTTGACACCATTTCCCTTAATGAGCTAGAGTTGGACTCCAGCAGAAGACGAGCCCATACACGTCTATCATTCAAAATTATGGGAAAACAAAGCGCCAAATTTCATATATGAAATCTTCAACTGGGTGATGGTGCCTCTACATGTCACTATTTTCAGTCACCAGCCACCCAGGATATCAGACAGCATAGTGAAAAATCTGAGCAGTATAGCAGACTGGTATGTAGAGGTCGAATTTTCATACCTCATAGTTTTTGGGGCTTCTGTTCCCCCGCATGCATTTTCATTATTCATTCCCGACAAGTTGGCTTGTCGTGAGGTTTCCAAGTAGACAGTAATCGGTGGTATAAGCAAGGAGATTAAGGGATACTCAAAGAAGGTATGGCCACCTTTTCCTGTACATTTAAATTCATATTCTTTATTAGATTTTGGGCATGCCAAAGTTGAGGCAGCAGCCCTGGAAGACCTAAATTTGGTCTCCATTGAATACAAGAAGTATGATCTGCAAAGGGTCGTGAGAAATCATTTGGCCAGTTGAGGGCTCAAGAGATTTGAGCACGAGAATTCACCCTCGGATGAAATTCTCCGAGGCGCAAGGTCCTATGCCGAGATTCTAGCTCGAATACAAACCTTGGCACCTGAGGAAAGAGTCGATGTTCTGAAGTTCCAGGAACATCGACGCAGTTGTCTTCCCGCAGTGTTGCGAGGTGAGAGTTCGAGTACGTCGGAGGTGAAACAGAAAGATGTCGAAGGCTCTAAGGATGCGACTCCCGATCAAGAAAAACACCAGGACGAGGGAGAGCAAACTAAGAGTCTGAAAGCAGAGATAAAGACTCCCAACCCGCCGAAGAAGAAGAGTCTGGTCACTACTCCGGGAAAATCAGCGAAGTAGATCGGAGAACCTATCACATCAGTTACCCCCTTGCAGTCAATGCAGGAAAATATTGATGCAGGATGGATCTTCAATGAAGAGTTGAGGCCTATAAGGGTAGAAGAACTCCCTCCGAATGAGTTTTTCTTCGATAAGAAAAGAAAGGCAGTAGTAAAGAGGGAATTCTATCAGGAAGGAGTGTCAACTGCCAAGAAATATAAAGTTATAACTGATGGAAAAGACAAGAAGAATGAACAATTCGCGACTGAAATAGAAGGGACATTAGGAGCATATGCCTCGGCGAATCAATTTTCAGTCAGGCTTTTGAAAAACCAACTTAAATGAAAAAATCGCCTCATTAGGACCCTTGAAGCCAGACTGGCCACAGCAACAAAGACTGCCAAAGACCAGGCGAGCGTAGGAATATAGCATGTCAGGTTGGCCGATAAAAATGAGATAGAGCTACTCAAAACTAAGCTCAAGCAAGCACAGTTGGTGGTCCGGGATGGTCAGATGCAAGCAAGCCAGCAAAAGGATTTGATCAAACAGCTACAGGCTAGGATGGAGATCGTCGAGAGCAGAATGATAAACATCGGGATGTTCAAATCCCAGGCGATGGAGATTTGGAGCAGAGTCTCTGCGGCACAACGAAATTTACTCGCCAAGGTAGAAGCGATCTGAGACAACTGTTTGCTAGTCAACCAGGTTTCGGAGAACTTATCTGCTAGAGAAAGGGAAGCTAGAGTAGCTCGGGTCACCTTCCAAGAGGATTTGATAGCCACAAACAACAGGGGTTCAGGAAGTACTCCCAGGTTCACCATTTCGGAGCAAACCAGAGGAAACATTCTATTAAAAGAATGGGAGCACAACATCGCGGAAGGAAAGTTGCAAGCCAAAAGGGTAACAAATTCCTTAGAAGAGGCATTTAGTTCTATAGATGGAAATCTGCTAGGCATTGATAGCATAGGTAATGTCGAGGCGTTGATACGAATGAATATGGAAAAAATCGTTCTTGATCTAAAGGAAAAAGAGGAAAGAGATTCGGTTGAGATCTACCAAGTGACTATGGCAGACATAGTCCAAATAGACAAATGTATGATTAAACCAAGCACGCAGTTATGCGCTATCGACATCATAGACAGACAAATGGAAGACACGCTTCCGTAGTTAGCCCGAGAATGTTACTTTTTTTAAGCCAGCTGTCAAGCAGAACCGTCGAGGATGATATCTCAACTGGTTGAAATATGTGTCACCTGTACTGAGCATGCGCGAGGACAAACGTTTGGCACGAAGTAAAGACAGAGAAGAAGCAATGGAGCGATTTCTCTCCTCCCTATCATAAGTGAAATTTTATAACGATTGACATTCTATCTTATTTGTAAAACTGTATAAATACACCACAGAAAGAAAAGAAAAGGATTGGACCTTTTTGTGTTGATTGTAACAGAGTTTTTACATTTTGAGAGTTAATACAAAGCAAATCTGAAGATTCTCAATTCCGTCACGACTGTTTTATGAGTTTGTTTTTTTGTATCTCATATTTCGTTTCATTTCATATTCATAACTGATGAATGCTTCGTTATAACTTAGTATGACCACTGCTATAGCGAATGAATTTTGGTTTTCTATAATTGTTTACTGTTTTTCCTCTGTACCGGCAATCAGCAGGTGTAAGACTAGTCAACACTTTCATAATTCTATATATATTTTATGCTACATCGGGTTATTTCCTTACAGTTTTCCTCTCTTGTTTATACGTGAGATTCTCCCTTGATAGGAGCCTTACATCATAGACAGATAAAAAAATTTCTCCCACCTCATACATTTTATTAAGATATAAATCAGTTACGGGAAAGAGCCTTTGATTTGCACCCCGTTTTATTTCCGAAATCATAAACTCTTTTTTATACAACCAAATTGAGATAGCACTTAATTTATCTCTGAATTTTTTCTTATTTTACTGTTCCTCTATGACTGTCCCGATACCAACACAGCCCAATATCGAACCCGGATTATCAAATCAAATGCACATCGCCTTAAAACTTTTCGACATTATTCTCAAAACAGCGTCTACCCGGGTTGTACTCGAACGTTCATGGGCAGTGATTGAACAGGATATAACCATCCAGGAACAATTGGAAGCTAGACAACGCCAACATAGAAATCTTCCTTAGTTTCCTTTGCCGAAGGTTGACATTTCCCTCTTCTCCACCCTTTACACACTTTCAGATGCCTAGACACTGTACTTCTAAGCCTTAGGTACAGACTCTGGAACAACATCTTTCTGGCGCTATTGTCGGGCACCGAAGTTACGAAATCTTTTTCCCTGGGAAAACGAAATTTGTTTTTCGTTGAAAGTGTTACCCTTTGATAGTGAACAAAGAGTACACACCTTTTAAGGCTTCCTAATATTTCACTTAGCGACTCCACAAATAATAAACTGGCATCCGGTCGAAGGAATACCAGACAAAACCCGGATGGTAAGCAGATTACACCCGTTACTGATCCCAAGAAGATTCTAAAGGCAAGAGGCTCTCTTAAGACAACCGCTGCATTTTACAAGCTTAAAACCCCACAACTGAAGACTAAGAGTTCTTCTGAACCCTCAACTTCACGCAGTCCTCTCTTTGATACTAAAGTTTTAACGCCAAACTGCTCTGAAGTTAGGAGTGAGATTCATCCGACAATCCCCTTAGTACACAAAGGAAAGGGCCCTCTTGAAAGTTCGTCGGCAGTTGACATACCATCTTTCCTTCAGTTAAATTTCCCGACCTCACCTAATTCTGAAGAGTGTGTTACGCATTCGGTTTCCACACCCGTCGGTTCTCCTAATTTCGTCTCTTGCAAATCCGAGGAACCGAGTCCTTGCGTTCCTTATCTTTCCTCGTCGGATTTTCCTCTTCGCGAAGAAAATAAAGATTCCCTTTTAATTTTCCGAAACCCCCTTTACAACTTTCACCAAATAACGATGGCAACCATCGGAGGAGGAGGTGGAGGGTCTATAGGAGGAGGTGGAGGGTTTGTCGGAGGAGGAGGGGGAGGAGCCCCTCTAGGAGGAGCTAGAGGCCAAGGGCTTGCCCCCCCTCCCAGAATGTTTGCGAAAGTTGCGGCCAAATATTCTCCCTTGGTATTTCCCGTCCCTCTACATGACCTTCCCGAAAATTACATAAAAAAATTACCGAAATTCACCGGGGAAGGGGATCTGACCGCGGCCGAACACATTAATTTCTTTGATCAATTCACAGATATTCTAGGTATCGAACATGAGGACGTATATTCGAGACTTCTTTTCCAAACCTTCGAAGGTCAGGTCCGAACTTGGTTTCAGATCCTACCTACATCATCTATCTTGTCTTATGATGCTTTGGAAGATGCTTTCCTCAGGCAATGGGGCGAGAGAAAAGACCATCTATATTATTTAACCGAATTTGGGTCTTTAAGAAAAAAGAGTTCAGAAACAGTCATGGAATTTATTCAAAGATTTAACAAACTGTACAACAAAATCCCAACCGAGGTTAAACCGTCTCAACCCGCGGCCAAGGTAACTTTCGCAGGGGCTTTCAAACCGGATTTTGCACTCCTTTTGCGGGAAAGAAAGGGATCCACCCTAAACCGAATGTAGGACGATGTTGTAGAAATTGAGTCTAATATGATGGATTCTAGTAAGCTTAAAGCTAAAATAGAAACTGGAAACCGAGAGACCAAATGCTTTAGAGAACAAGCAGGTCCGTCGGGGTCTAATAGATCCGCAGATGATAGGGTAGACGATATGGCCAGAGTAATTAAAGAACTGTCTAATAAAATATCAAGAATGGAGCTCGAACAGGCCAAAGATGATTCTTTCCCCAAAAAAAATTTCAAGAGGAACCCCAACCCCCCGAACCAGCAAAGACAAATAAAAAACGAAGATAAAAAAATACAAGCTCCCTTAAATAACGAAAATTTTATAGGAGCGAACGATTTTCAAGACTTCGGAAATTCTGATAATGATGTCACAAACTTCGGTGATGACTACACACAACCATATCTGACTCGAGAAGATTATGAAAAATCTCTAAACACGCAACAACCGTCAAATAAGGGTGAAGAAAGTGATCATAGTGACCTTTGTGAATCTCAACAAGAAACTGAGATGATAATGGTTGAGATCCAACCCAAGTATAACTTAAGATCTAAGAGTAAACCCATCTCAACTTATCAACCCAAGAAAATCCTCCAAAGAGGTCAAACTTATGAGCCTACTCCGGAAGAGAACTTATTACCCAACAGCAAAACGAAAGTAGTAAGCACACAAGAGTCCGAAGTGGAAAAAGTTGAGACCCAAGCGCAAGGAACCGAAACAGCTAATAAAATTACATCTTCAACCAAGACCATGAGTAATAAAGCAGTCCAGACGAATAAGTCGAAAAGAAAGGATTCGTAAGTCTCAACCAAAGAAACAGACAAGGTGAGCGGAGCTTTCAATTTTGAAAACGAGATGAATAAAATTAAAATACCAATCCCTTTGGTAGAATTAGCAAAAAACCTCGTTTATCGGAAGCAGATTACCAAAGTGATGGGTGTCTCTAAGCTAGAAATCCAGTCTGATGTTTTAAACCTGGAAGATGACAAACCTAACATCACTTTCGGTCCCCATTTTGAAGGGGCCAAAGACACCATTGCTCCCTTTTATATCACTTTAAATGTGTATGATCAATTGCTACATAATTGCATGTTAGACTCTGGAGCCTCTCATAACGTTATGCCTAATATTATTATGGACAAATTGGATCTCTAGATCACCAGACCCTATGGAGATCTTTATTCTTTTGACTCGATAAGGGTTAAGTGTATGGGGATGATAAAACATTTGGTAGTTACCCTGGCGCAGGTCCCGGTTAAGAGTATCCTGATGGATGTGGTTATTGCAAATATTCCCCCTAAGTATGGCTTACAGTCGTCTAGGTCATGGGGAGCCAAGTTGGGGGGTTCTCTTCAATTGGACATGATGTTCGCCACAATCCTTGTGTTTGGTGGTCAGTTTACTCAGTTGTACAGAGAAACGAGATTAGCATATATGGTTAGCGACCCTCAAAACCCGAACAATTTCCCTATTTACATTACGGATCAAGATTTAGGAAATTGTATCTTATCTTTCGATGATGGTTTAGATGGTTGTCCTGAGGAAAACGATATAGAGCAGGAAGAGTCAAGTTACATGACAGAAAATCTGTGTAGCACCGGTGTCTCGAAAATGTATTTTGATGGTGCCTCGTCTTTTGAAGGGGCCGATGCAGGAGTGCTTTTAGTGGCTCCCGAAGGTAAATTTGTTGTTCCTTTTTCCTACCGATTTCAGTGGGATATTGATTATACTAACAACGTATGTGAGTACGAAGCACTGGTTTTAGGATTAGAAGCTGCTAAAAAGCTAAAAATAAACAACTTAGAGGTATATGGAGATGCAAAGTTAATAGTCAAACAGATAAATCGACAGTACCAAGCCAAGCATCCCATATTAAGATCATACAGGAATTGTGCCTGGGATCTCATGGAAAAAAATTTATCGTCTGTAAATGTCCATTTCATCCCACGCATAGAGAATTTACATGCTGACGCATTGGCTAAAGTAGCTTCAACCTTCTCTCCTCCCACGACTTTCAAATTGAAGTATCACATTGAAATCAGACACGGACCATCTATACCAGACAATATCCAACACTAGTAGGTCTTTGAGGATGACGAACAAATTAAGAAATTTCTCGAAGCAGTGGGTGAATTCTCCGAAACACATGCAGACCAAGAAAATCAAAATGACCCGATATAAGGCCTCCTGCTACTTTGTGTGCATATAAGGCCATATATTGGGATCCCTACTAGATTCAGGAGGAAAGGGTTTGAAGAAGGCCTTGGAGGCATTTAGTTTCTTGTATCATTAATATAAAGGGATTTTCCTGGAGGATATTTTGACTGAGAAGCCTGTGCCTAGTTTTACCATTAAGGCCTTTGATATTCCAAGAGATGACCTTCATGAGGAATGTGGGGGGTTGGGTAGGAACTTATCTTTCATCAAGGTAAGGTAGCCTGAGTTAACCAAAAACTCTCCCAGATATTTAAGAAGTTGTTTTTTTCTTTGCCAACCTCTTTTTATTTTTCTTTAGGTTTTTAGGTTGAGCAGAGGAAGAGGATTTAATTCTTGTAGAAGGAACAAAGGGCATACGTTTTATTTTTGTTGTTGGGTTGCTAAGAATTTTATTATGAACCAGCGAGTCCTTTAGAAGATGAGCCTATTTCTCAACAATTGAATTCAAGTCTTGATGATAGTAGGAAGAAGAAATGGACTTTAGGTCAAGAACCCCAAGGTCCATTTCCTTGTCATAGCAATAGCAAGGCAATAGCTTAACCTATAATGTACCCAGATTTTCTACAGGAATTATTTGCTACAGGAATGTACCCAGATTGCGGAAGAGGAAATGCATTATTATAAAGTGGGGACTCTGCTTGGGCTTTCCCGAATGGGGTGCTTGTCATCTCATGGAGCCTCATACCAAGTGGCATGTGCTCAAGCACTGTTGAAAATGATGAAAATGATAAGATAGTTTCAAGCTTGAGTGGGTATCATGAGCTTGTCTAATGATTGTCTAATGCCATCAACTCATCCAGATTCTTTTTTCACGACTCTTCTTTAGACATCTTGGTGGCTTGTGCAGCTAACAATCTGGGTATCGGGAACTCTGCTAGGACCATCAAGGCTAAGAAACCCATTAGATAAATACCAGACAAACCAAGCCAGGTATCTCTTATCAACTAGAATTGCACTATTAGGATTCCCATGTAAACTACACCCCATGTTCATAAGCAGGGTTTGTTCATCAACTAGAGTATGGGTGTTCATCAGCAATAGCAGGGTTTGTTCTTATAGTGGAGCAGCACCATGCAACGTATCTTTGTTCCCAAAACCAATGGGACCATAATATTAGTCTTACCCCAACAAAATGGGACCGTGTTGAGTAATTTTTTGAATAGTCGACCTTCACTTTGTTGCTAGTTCAGTGAGTTGATTTTGAAAGAAGTTGACTAACTCTTATTCTATGTCATCATGTTCTGCCACATTGTTGCCCTGTCTATCTTTTGAAGATGTGATGTGATTGTGACACCTTCATTGAATGATAGATCTATGGAAGAATTTTGTGTTTTTTCCCTCTTTGAGAAAATAGATTCTTCTTCGCCTTCATGATTGATTGTGGGTTAGCTTAGCTTATTACCATTGATTTTGGATTAGCTTATCTTATTACCATTTATTTCCATTACTTGACTATGGAAATTAGTACAAAACTAACTATGAGTACAGCTTCCTGATATGAGTAATGTATATGATTATGAACTATTGATTACACTGGTTTGAATCTCTCATTGTGTAGTAGCCAATGATATTGCTTCCCATTAATTCCATAACATTCCATATTGTGAATCCCATCCTGGTACCAAAACAATGATCACTATAAGGAAGCAAGTCCATTGAATAGGGATACTACTAATCTCTACCCTATTTGTCCAGTTACAGTTAAAGGTTGTTGTATGAGCTATAACATAAGGTCATGAAGAAAACAACATGAATGTTAACTACAAAGGCCAATATATAATAAGAACTAAAGGCAATATCTTAACCTGTAATACAAGGGGAATAGAGCCATTCCATTACTATGATATCAGTAATACAAGAACAACTTAGCTTAATGTTCAACAAGGTGATATCATGTTACCTATTTACCATCATCAATACGTATTGTGATATTAATCTTATCTCTTATTAACTACATGGGATGTCACTAGAAAGCAATGGCACTAAGTATCAACACTTGTATTACACTTGTATGTGATTCCAATGCTTGTGTAAATACAAAGGGTAATAGATCACCATATTCAACTAGTATCTTATCCAAAGGTTAATAGAACATTATCTTAACTAAATGATTGGGTAAATACAAAGGGTAATAGATCATTAACAAGGGTCTTTCAAAGGGTATACTCTTATCCAATACAGATGGGTTTTACTTACTCTGATTAAGAGAGAGCTAAAGCAATGGAATCGGCTTCATATCTTACCCGTATGAGCTATGTGAATATTACAATATAGTTAAGAGTGTAGAGTCTCAATCTAAGGTATAGGCCACTAATCACAAGAATTGTTGAAACGTTTGACTTTCTAAACGAAGATGTAAGTTCAAATTGTATTTTTTACTTTCTTGAATGAAGATGCAAGTTCAAATTGAATTTTTTACTTTCTTGAATGAAGATGCAAGTTCAAATTGCATTTATGCTATGAGCTCTACGTTGTGTTCTTATCAATTTTCTTGGTTATCGTTAATTTTGTTCTATTTCTAAGTCTTCATACTTTTAAGCCCTTCTTTGTTGAAAATGGAAGCTAGCTTGACTTTTGGAGGAATTGTAATTGGTATCGCAGTCCATGGCATTGGAGTTCGACATTTGGATTTAAATGTGTTATTTCTTATTGTTCTGTAAATGAGACATTAACATGAAATGTTCACTACTTGTGTCTTTTTGTTACAGTGCAAAGTATTGTAACATATTTTAGTTGTGGGAATAATTGCAGTGGACATTTTCCTCGTGTTTCAAGGTTTATTTCTATCTGTTGTGTGTGATATTTTGTAGATTTTAAAACTGTTATTTCTTCTAGCTTTGTAAATGAGGCTTTGACATGAAATATTGATGTCTTTTATCAGTTTCGCTATCAATGCAAAGTGACTATTACATATTTCGATGTATCTATTCTGGAGGTTGAGGGAATGACTACAGTGAATATATTGACTATGTTTCAAAGTTTGTTTCTATTTGTTGAGTGCTATATTAATGCAGATTATTCATAACATATTACAATGTAATATGTTATAACATATTACATTGTAATATGTTATAACATATGCACTGATATTAAAATTGAAAACATATATTATCCGAATTATAACATATGCACAAATATTAAAACATATGTACAGATATTATACATATGCACATATATTAAAATTGAAAACAGATTGTAAATTTGTATAAAACAAACTGTAAATAGTAAAATGTATTTAAAACTATTCTTTCTTCTAACTTTGTAAATGAGGCTTTGACATTAAATATTGGTCCATCTTTTATCAATTTTGCTATCAATGCAAAGTGACGGTTACATATTTCGGTGTATCTATTCTGGAGGTTGAGGGAATGACTTTAGTGAATATACTACCTATGTTTCAAAAATTGTTTCTATTTGTTGAGTGTTATATTAATGCATATTCTTCATAACATATTACAATGTAATATGTTATAGTAATATGTCTTAGTGTTCAGGATATAAGAGCTAGTTATACCAAAGGTCTTATTTGGATCACATACTTTAAGCGAATGGGTTAATATATCACATATATAGAATGATAAGTTTATTAAGATTCATCTAATTCAAGTAACTTGTATGCCTACTACTTCTCTCCCATACTACTCTTACATTTTTTATCCTATGTCCAAAATTGTTGTTGTCGTGATTGCAAAATTCTTAAGTCTCAATTATAGTTTTATAATGGATACCATTGTTTTTTAGTTTCCTAGTAGCCTTGTCACACCCCGAGAATCGATCCTTCATAAAGTTTGACTTATGCAAGTTCTTGGCAAATAGAATGCACCAACAGTTTTTAGATTTTAGGGGTATCAGGTCATTCATGTACCGGTCTCACTTGATCCATATGTTAATCCATCAAAACTACTCATATATGGGTTATTTTAAGTCTAGGATGGTGAATGACCAGCCAGCATGTTGTTCTCCCAACCATTGAGTGGTTGCCTATGGTAAGAGAACATGTCACCAGTGAAGGTTTTTTGCAATATGTAAACTCTTTTATGTCTATATTAGACTTTATTATCCACAATGAAGTATTTGTTATAGTTATTTCTTTCGTCAATAGGTCACTACAATTTCAAAAGGACACCAGAGTGGGAGACTGGTTCCTTTTTGAGCAGTTTACTATGATAAGAGTCTATGGTTTTGAAGAGGAGCCATATTAAAAGTGAGTGTTGAATTTGGTTGTTCTAGAGACTGAAAAAAAGTGAAATTCAGTCATTTGTTGACTACAAAGCCAACCATATTACATTAAATGTTGATCAGATGAATTTCAAGGACAAAACAAATCTACACAGGTAGGTCACTGATGTCTTACACAGAGAGGTGACCAAGACTCATGCCAATATGAAGAAATTAAAATAGGCATTAATCAAAGTGGCGAAATAGTTGAGGTAGGATAAAATGGTTACTACAGCAAGGAATTCCAGAATCAACAATCTGTAAAATAAGATTTATAACTTATGATACCCTAATATTACATAAGTAAAAATGGATTTATAAATTGAATTCCTGAAGATATGAAATTTTTATAAAATACAAAATGTTTGAAATAAAAAGTTGGATAGTTTTATAAGAAAAATTAAGTTGGTTAAACAAATGCTTGGTGTATTTATAAAACTGATATAAGTTGGTTAAATAAATGATTAAACATGATTGTGACTTTGTTGCGGGGGGGCATCCCTGTGGCCAAGCCGTTGGCATTTCCATGGCTTGGCCACATGGCTAGCCCCCCGTGGCCAAGTCACAATCAAACTACTAATTTAAAGAACTAAAATTTAAATAAACTTAAATTTAATTAAGCTTACCTGCAGCTCCAACCGCTCGTCCGTCCGCCAGCAGGACCGTGCCAAACAAGATTGTCCGCCAACAACACCACACCAAACATGATCGCTGATAACACCATGCCAACATCACCACGCCAAACATGACCGCCAAACACTATCACTCACACTTGCCAAGAACTCAAAAAAACCATAACAATCACGATATGCGGTAAATATATAAACATTTTTTCGGCCGAAAGAATCTTTCGGTCGAAACAATAGTTCAGCTGAAATAGTCTTTCAGTCGAAATGTCTTTTCGGTCAGAATATCTTTCGGTCGAAAAGAGGTTACCGGATGAAAAAAATCCGTCCGGCTAAAATTGTATAGGAAAATCGAGGGCATCATCACCGTACCGTTCGATTTGATGTTCAAAGGTTCGACCGAAACATATTTCGGCCGAAAAAATGAATCTTTCAGCCAAAACAAATATTAGTTGGGTCGAAAACATGTCTTTCGGAATTTTGGAGATCCAATTTTCACGAAAGTGTTATTCACCTTCATGAATTTACCCTTATCCAATTATCAAGTGTGTGGGCCCTATGGCCTATCAGTTATCTCTTCCACGTCACCCTAAGGTCCATCTTGTTTTTCATGTCTCATGCTTAAAGAAAGTGATTGGAACTAAGTTCTAGACTTAAACCAGTCTCCCTAAGTTGGATGAAGAAGGATCCATTTGGTTGTAGCCACAAGAAGTCTTGGACCAGTAATAGTGTCGTCTCCATCAACACACCATCAAGGATGTTTTAGTTCAGTGTAAGGATACACCACAAGAAGATGCCACCTAGGAGTCGGCTACCATTCTACAACAATTTCCTCATCTCAAGCCTTAAGAACAAGGTTATTTTTAAAGGGGGAGGTAATTTTAGGGACCTAACCTCCCTAACCCCTCATGTAGGTAGAATAATATGTTTATGCAATAAAGGCTGACATCTGTAAATAAGGCCTATATAATAATGTGAAAAATTCTAATGTAAGAAGACTTAATAGAAGCTTTTGCTTCTCGAAATATCTTCCTCTAGAATGTTCTTTAGAAGATAGAATTAGTATAAATAGGAGTAGAAGGCATGCGAAAGTCTTGTCTTGAGAATTATTGCAATAGAGCTATGCTCTAATGGAGGTTTCCCCCTCAAAGAGGCAAGTGAACTTGGCTTTATACCAATAAAGGTATCATTGTTGGTGTTATTATTCTCTCGATTTTGTTGTTCCATTGGTATTTGTCATAATATTTGTTTTTTTCTTTATATAATATATTTGGTACCTTACAACAAGAGCTACAAATTTGTGGAAAATGAGGCAACACCAAATGTTAGGAACTTTCAAAAATGCATTATACTAATAAGAAAAGGCTAAGTTGGTCTTGGTTGAAATTGCTCAAGGAAAATGGAGCAACAATTCTCAGAGATATATAGAATGTCAAGGCAACCCAAGACAATAATGGAAGCTGCAAAATGCTAAAGGAATATGCAATTTACTAAAAGAATTTATTGCAGCAGTAAACTATGAACATGGCCAACAAGGAAAATAGAATAACGGAGGAGATTCTCTCACCTTAAACTCTATTTTGTTTGCAGAGTGGAGTTGTATGCTTTTAAAAATAGCAAGTATAATGTGTATACATGTAATGAATTGCTACTTGGGTGAAAAAAATCACAGTTAATTATCTATTGTATGATTGGTAGTAATCCAAGGAGTAGATTAATTATATTGTGCAAATCAATGCTATATAGAAGAATTGGAAGAGATAATTCTTTAACTCATCTCTTGTTGTGTTGTTTATATTTCTCTAGATTGAGACAACTACTATGTACAAATAAGTAAGGCATAAGGACATTGATAGATGTAAGAGAGAAAAATAGCTAGAATGCATATGTACTAATAAACATATTGAGTAATAATATGTAGTAAAGTTCATATAGATATGCATGGGCATATATGTTGTTGCATTTGGAAAATTATGGTATGTTACTATATATGTAATAAGTATTACATGATGACTAATGATGGTTGTTGATAATCATGTAACCCGGAGTGGTTGATGACATGGTTGAAGATATCGATGATACCATTTCCCATGACCATCAACCTCATTAGGAAAGAATAAGGACAAGAGAATTATTGTCAAGAGGTTCGTGAATAGGTGGTGTAAGTTCCCACGAAGCACCCTCTATCCAAGTAACATTAGAGATGTTGATGGAAACCATACATGTATGGATTTAGTCATGCCAATATTGCATATGTACTGAAAGGAATTTGGTGTAAGAATTCCTTCAATCATGCTCAATATCATAGCCGATATATTGATGAGATTTAAATGCATATATGTGATTGATACACAAGTGGGTGTAAGGTAAAGGTAGGAAGCCTTGGAAATGTAAATATTCTTTAAAATATTTTAACGCAACCATATGAACTAGAATGTTATGATTTGGATATGAGGTAGTAACCAAGGCAAGTAAGGAATTATGCTCCTATTGTGAAAATGAATGCCACGTGAAACAACCATGTGTGAGGCCATGCTATTATTGGACTTGGAGAAAATCATATAGCATTGCACAAATATCTAATGTTTTCCTTACTTTATCGATGTCCTAGATTGTAACCTTCTTGCTAGCACTAAGAACACTAAAAAGGGAGAAGGGTTTTTCTTAGGGACTATTTAGCAAACAAAGAAAAGGCCTTCAAATATTCCCAATGGATTGTTGAGCAAATACATAGATATGTTTCCATGGTGTTGTGTTTGCGTTGAAGAGAGATGTATCCAAATGTTCATTCAAGTGTTGGGGATGTGGTTGGATGATGTGTGGAGGCATTGATTAATCCCTTGAAGTTATCATTGTGGATTGCATGAGTTGGCATTATGGTATCCTTGAATCAATGCAAAGGTGCATTGAGCAAAATGGAATGATGTGTAAATGAGCACAAATAGACTATGTGAATGTGCAAGTTGTAGTGGTGCATACATGAAACTTGAAAATATGTTTGATTGCATTGTGTGAGTGCATGATTATGAGAATGTTGTACAATATTTGATTTAAATTAATATGTTAATAGTTGAAAGTGATTGAATTATTAGTGTAATATAATTCCAATATCATTTCATGTGTTGGTGTGAATGTTGCAATGAAAGGAGTATATGCATGAATACACATGTTTGTTTGGTTGAATGAAATCCTTGTTAGGAGGGACAAATTTCTAGTAGATTTGTCTTGGATATAGCAATGAGTGTAAGTCCATAGCAAAGAATAGCTACTTCTATGTGCAAGGGCCAATCGTTATGAGGAGGATCTCATAATTATTAAATTTGGTTTCTATATGAAAAAAATTCAATTATTTTCTAATTGAAACTTTTATGTTAACATCTCATGGTAATTGTATGTTTATGATAAATGGGAGATGATAGGTCTTAGATATAATGATGACTGATGAATTCTACTCTAAGCTAGAAAGTTTGGGGAAGATGTTACTATGATGACATTGGAACCTTATGATATGCCTTAATAGCCTTGAGTTGTTTTTGGTTAGACATTTCCAATGGAATGCCCTAGCAATAAGACTCTAAAAGTTTGTTCTCTTTTTATATGAAACTATTGGCAAATTATGGATTTCCCAAGGAACTATTTAGAAGATAAGGGGATGCATGACCTATAAGGGTGAGTGGTTGCAAGGAATAAGCAACTTAATAAATGAATCTATTGTGAAATTTTCACGAAATATAGGGGCTTGGATCAAGAAGGTAATACATGTTATGGGTGTGTTAGAGAAAACAATGAGATGAGTCTCACCTTTGGTAGTGATATGAAGCAAAGATATATTCATATTGGCTATATTTGTATATTTTATCTTGTTTATGTCAATTCCCGCTAGCTCAACCAGTTAAGGTGTGGGTTTCGTTTGCTAGGCGACCCAAGTTCAATACCCTTACGGTGTGTTTAGTCGAGAGGAGACACCCAAAAATCCAGCCATGTTAAGGGTTGGTGTGGCCCAGGACAGGTGGGATACTCAGGTGATGTTGAGGGCTTAGATGTTCATGGGTTATGGTTTCTTAGTCAACGGTTGAAATGTTGGCCCCACAAGTGATGGGCGTATCTAACAAACAAACAAACAAAAATATTGTATCTTCTTTTATGAATATATGTGTTGTAGTTATGAATTGAAAATTCCCAAGGATGGAATACTGCATAGAAATGGATATCACATGCATGTTTTCCTTTAATGGTTATTGTAGAAACTGAAAAGATAAGGCCTTGGAAGCATCTCAATCTAGTGAAAGGAATTGTAGAGAATAGTGTCCAAGATATGTAGATTTTAACCTTGTACAATATTTACTGCAAACAGATTTTCAGTAAAAGAACAGAAAAGAAACAATGGAAAATACAAACATTACACAGAGATTTTTCCCCTGGAAACCCAAACTGAGAAAACCAGCATATTCTATATTCATTCATAGTGATACATTGTTTACAATACAATATACATATAGGAGCCAGCAGCATCCAAAACCCTAACCTAATGACTTGGATTAGTCAACAACCCTAATTCCTTAAACAGAAATAGAAAACCATCGGCAAATAAACCATGTGTTGAAAAACCACCTAAATATGTGAAACGTTTCCCGAGGTAGAAAATTTTCACCCCCCGAGGGGGGGCCTAGCGTCCCCCCCTCAAACCCCCCTGTGCGCCCAGTGCAACGTAGACACTATTACTCGTGCAAAGAATATAACACATACCCAACATTCTCCCACTTGTTGTTTTCTTTGCATATAGGGGGTTACAGGGTTACATAGTCAACAATCCAGGGCAGCAATGCCCATGGATCCTCTACACCAAGAGAACTTCTCAATGCTCACATATTTTTTTAATGAATCTGCAACATTCTTCAAAGTGTCCACCTTCATCAACAATAATTTATTTTCTTCAATCATGTCTCTCACAAAGTGATATCGAATATCAATATGCTTTGTCTTTGAATGATAAGTCAGGTTCTTCACCAGAAAAATTGCACTTTGACTATCACAATCTATCCTTACAGCTTATTGTACCAACCCAATACCTGAACACAATCTTTGTAAACATATTGCTTCCTTACTTGCATGAGTGGTTTCCATGTATTCAGCTTTTGTAGTTGAAAGTGCCACTACATCCTGTCTTTTGCTCCTCCAAACATGTTAAACACATACCCACTTGTAGAACTCTTATGATCTATATCTACAGCCTATTCTGCATCCACAAAGCCATGTATATCCACCACTTTGTCAATCTCGTTCTTCCTTGGTAGCGCAATCCATAGCTAGCAGTGCCATGCAAATACCTGAAAACCCGTTTTAATGTTGTCCAATGCTCCTTCCCTGGTTTTGACATATACCTGCTCAAAAATCCCACTGCATGTCCAATGTTCGGTCTAGTACATACCATTGCATACATCAAACTGCCAATTTCACTCGCATATGGAACACGAGACATGTCCTCCTCCTCTTCATGTGTCTTGGGACACTGATCTGCAGATAACTTTACACCAACAGGAATATGAACCTTGATCGGTTTACATTCCTTCATATTAAACCCCTGCAATATTGTCTCGACATATTTTCTCTGATTTAACCAGAGTTTCCTCTTTTTCCGATCTCTTTTTATTTCCATTCCCAAAATGAAATTTGAAGCATTGAGATCCTTCATGTCAAATTTAGAGGACAACTGAGTTTTCACATCATGGATAATCTCCTTGTTCTTTCCTATAAACAACATGTCATCCACATACAAGACCAAATAAATCAAATTATCACCATTTAATTTAAAATACACACAGTGATCCTCTTTGCTTCTTGTGAAGCCAAGTCCCAACATATAAGTATCAAATTTTTGATACCACATCTTTGGTGATTATTTTAAACCATATAGGGACTTTTTCAGCTTGCATACCAGCTCCTTCTTTCCCTTCACAACATAAACTTCGGGTTGCTTCATATAGATTTATTCTTCCAGCTCCTCGTGTAGGAATTTTGTCTTCGCATCCATTTGTTCTACTTCAAAATCAAATGCAATAGCAACAGATAATAGAAATATTATAGATGTTAACTTGGAAGCAAGAGAAAAAATCTCACCAAAATCAATTCCCTCAACCTAGGAATAACCCTTTGCTACTAACTGAGCTTTGTATTTCTCCACTTTTCCTTCTGCATTCAGCTTCTTTTTAAATACCCATTTGTTGCCAATGGGATTTCTTCCTGTCAGCAACTACACTAGATCCCAAGCCTCATTCTTATCCGAAGATTCCATTTCTTCATCCATGGCCCTTTTCCAAACATTTCCATCCTCTGAATCCACTCCCTCTCTAACAGTTCTAGGATCATCATCAATAATAGACAAAGCAAAATTTGAACGAAAATCAGATGGAGTATACCTTTCCAGTAGCCTTACTTCTCAAACCTATATCCTCAATACTGGAGTATGAGGATCTTCTTATTCTTATTCATATTCTTCTGTAGAGTATGACTCATCATCCTTTAAATCAAACTCTATTTTCTCTGGTTCTTCTTTACTTGGTAGGACTTCCTGTTTAACAGCATCCTTCATTTCTCTAAATACCACATCTCGGCTATACACTACCTTCTTAGTTTTTGGGTTCCAAAGCTTATAACCTTTGAGACCATCTTTATATCCAATAAAGATACACTTTTTGGCCTTATTATCTAGCTTACTCGTGTTTTCCTTTGGAACATGAACATATGCATCATAGCCAAATACCTTGAGATGTGTGAGAGAATTTTCCTTACCAGTCCATACCTCTTGTGGAGTCTTGTCATCCAATGCTGATGAGTGTGATTTGTTGACCAGGTAACATGCAATACCCACTGCCTCTACCCAGAATTCTTTCCCTAACCTGGCACCATTGAGCATGCACCTTGTTTTTTCCATTAGCGTCATGTTTATCCTTTCTACAAATCCATTTTGTTGAGGTGTATATGAAGTAGTCTTATGCCTTTCTATACCGCACTTCTTACAGAATTATTCAAATTCATTCCCGCAAAACTCTATGCCATTATCTGTCATCGGCACCTTAATTGTTTTCTTTGTTTGATTCTCAACAAGAGCCTTAAACTCTTTAAACCTGTCAAAGACTTCGGATTTCTTCCTAAGGAAATATATCCAAGTATTCCTCGAGAAGTCATCTATAAATGAGACATAGTACACATATTTTCCCAATGATGGGACCGACACAGGTCAAAAAACATCAATGTGAACTAGCTGTAAAATTCCTTCTGCTCTTGTTGCACCAGAGGGGAATCTTACATGATTATGCCTCCCATATAGACAATGTTCACAGAAATCAAAATCCAGAGAGCAGTTAGACATACCTTCAACCATACCTTTACCATGTAGTAGTCAAAGACCCTTCTCTCTGATATGCCACAGCATAACCTTTTCTCCAGAGACTGTAGCAGTTCTTTCTTCTTCAACTCCAATATCAAGAACAATGGAACTATTACACCCATCACTAATAGTGCTTCCTTGCAGCTTATACAGAGTTCCAAACCAAACTCCCTTCAACAACACCATTTCTCCTCAAACCATCCTACAGGTTTCCTTTTCAAATATTGGTTTTACCCCTGCATCGTCCATTTTTCTTACAGAAATCAAATTTCTATCCAAACTTGGGATGTGCAGAACACCAAGCAGTGTTCTAATCCTTCCATCTATGAGCCTCAACTTGACTTTTCCTCGTCCTATGATTCTGGTTGTCGAATCATCACCTAAGAAACCATTACCTCCATCATACCTTTCATATTCATAGAACCACTCCCTTTGGGGAGTCATATGAAAGGATGCACCTCAGTCAACCAACCATTCCTCATGATTTGCATGTGTGCTTGAAGAAGCCAAGTACACATCCCCTCCTTCTTCCTTGGAGGTATTTTACTCTATAGAAGGAGATTCTTCAGATCCCTTCTTTTTCTCAACTTTGGATCTACACTACTTCTTGTAGTGCCCTTTTTTTCCACATCTCCAACATACCTTTACAAACTTTCCATGAGATTTAGATCTACCCTTAGATTTAGATCTCCCACTTGAGAACTTAGATCTATTTCTTTCCTGGGAACGTCCTCTTGCAAATAATGTGTTTGCGCTCTGTCCTTCCATATTCTTCTGTCTCATCTCCTCCGACAACAAGGATGAGACTACTTCATAAAACTTTCAGGCAGTTGTATTACTACCTATGGCCACAACAAGACTATCCCAGGAGTCTGGTAAAGAACACAGTAAACTGATACATTTATCTTCATCTAAAATTTTAATCTCAACAGATACTAACTGACTTACCACAGTATTGAAGGCATTCAGATGTTATGCCACCGAGTATCCATCTCTCATCATCAGGTTATACAACTTCTTTCTCAGGAATAGTTTATTTACTAAGGACTTAGACTAATACAACTTCCCCAAATTTTCCCATAAATCCTTGGTTGTAGCTTCCTCTGACACATTCAGTAATATTGAATCTGAGAGGCACAGTCGGATTGTGCTATCTGCCTTCCTATCCAACTTTTTCCAGTCATCTGTTGAAGTTCCTAAAGGTACAGTACCTGGATCTACCGTGATCCACTGATCGATGTCCACCAATAGATCTTCCATATTGAGCTTCCACAGCTCAAAAATTTTCCCATTAAACTTCTCGATCTCCATTTTTGAATTGCTTGCCATTTCTTTTCACCTGAAAACTCAATACCACAAATCTCCCACTCTAACAAGGATTATCACAGTCCCGAGCCAAACCCTTGACCACAAAGGTGTCCCCCTGAAGCCAACCTCGCTCTGATACCAAATGTAGATTTTAACCTTGTACATTATTTACTGCAAACAAATTTTCAGTAAAAGAATAGAAAAGATACAATGGAAAATACAAACATTACACATATTTTTCCCCTGGAAACCCAAACCGGGAAAACCAACATATTCTATATTCATTCATAGTGATACATTGTTTACAATACAATATACATATAAGAGCCAACAGCATCCAAAACCCTAACCCAATGACTTGGATTAGTCAACAACCCTAATTCCTTAATTGGAAATAGAAAACCATCGGCAAAAAAACCATGTGTCGAAAAACCACCTAAATATGTGACACGTTTCCCGAGGTAGAAAAAAAAATTCATGGGCACTTCTCCTGCACCCCCCCTCAAACCCCCTTGCGCACCCGGCACAACACAAACACTACTACTCGTGAAAATAATATAACACATACCCAACAAGATAGGCAACAACAATGCAAGACTACATTGGAGAAGATAGCATTGGGAATGAAGTTGAATGAATGAGACATAGTCTCATTGCTAGCAGAGAAAGAAATAATGAAGATGGTGTTATCCCAAGGTGGTGGATAATGTAATATACCAATTTTGACCCTTGGAATGTATTGAACCAGATTATGTATAAATTGTAAATGTGTGGTTATGTGATGGAAGTCAAGCCATACGGATTGAGTTATAAGATCTCATGTTATTATAAATATGTAAAATGAATTGTAAGTATTCCTTGTGTGGAGCTCAAGGAAAAGGCATTCATGGTGAATTAGTAGGCATGCAAGATGTCAATATGAACATAAATACCATGTGGTAGGCTTTCCATGGTAGGTTCAAGCTTCGTAAATATTTATGTTGAAACATAATATATAATAGTCCAAGCTCGTTATGGAGAGAAGGAGAACAAGAGGGGTTATGATTCCACCAAAGGGGAAAAGGAAATGGGGTCTATGTAAAATTAATTCTTCTATTCCCAAGTGTTAGCCTTAGATTTCATCTATTTTAGACATGTGCCTTAAATGAAGCCACTCACCTCCATTGACTCGTAAGCTAATAATTGAATGCATGTAAGAGGTTGGTGGGAAACTTCTCACGTAATTATAGAAGCATGGGCTAAGTAAGAATCCTATGTTTTCTCCTATTAAAAGTAATGCCATCCCTTATTCCTCATCCTTCTCTTTTCCATTTAGAATCATTTCATGAATGGAATTCATACTATCACTCACTTGTTGGTGCACAAGGTTTCCATGCATTGTTTATTATTCTAAATTGTGAACTATTAATCATATAGGAGGGGAAAATGGACCAAAGGGAGTAGTATGAATATACAAAGACACTCGATGGGTAGAGATGATTGTAAGAGAGCGTAGAGGTTTGGTAAGTATTTTTTTCTCCATAGATGCTCGTGAATCCAAGGGATACTCTTGTAGAGAATTCCTAAAACTTAGATAGCAAGGTGGACTCTTTTTGCACACACTAAAGAACAATGTAAGAGAAGGGTACTCTGAGGGACTGTTGAGAAAATAAGTGAGTATTCCTTGTGTTGTGTGGGGTAATGGAAGAGAGTGGTATGGATATTCTAATGGTTGGAATGGATTCCAAGAGTGTTATGTAGAAATTTGATTTTCTTAGCATGACTACAAATGGGTGGGTAGAGCAAAAGAAAACCATGAGACGTGTTCCTTCATTATTTTGGCCTCATAGCCTACCACAAGTTTGGTATCTTAGTTGGATACCTATGGTTGGGTGGAACATTTCTCATTCACCGTGATATTCTTGAACCATGTTAATTTGAAAGATAAGTATCATTTTGTTGTTTTTGAATATGAAAAATTATTGTTATTTCATGTTACGAAAATGTATGTAAATGCATGTTTGTGTGTGTGAATGATTAATCATGGATAGTGGCATTAAGGTTCCATGAATAATGATAATTCATGACTATGTATGCACTTTATTTTAATCCAAATTTCCATGGGAGTCCAACTTTGTAGGGCTTGTAGAATGGTTCTACAAAGGCCAAGAATCATTTTCATTGTATCATAGCTTGCATCCATGGCTAGATGAGCATGGGGTGGGGTGAAACAAAGTGGGATGTATCAAATCTTAGGGATCCTTGGGAAAGATGGTCGCAAAATGATGGGGGGCAAAACTCTTCAAATTTTTGGATTTACTGACTTTCTTCACTTGGGGCATGTGGTGGTGTCCTATTGGTGTGAGTTTTAAAAGTGTACCCCATGGGAAGGTCCTTTACAATCCACGATGATTTGGGCCATAGAAACAACTCCCAGATCGATGGATAGAATTACATCCCAAGGAAATTTGCATATGTATATATTCGGGTGGAGGTTATGCAAGAAGGACATTTGGTACCTTCCTATTCATGTGGGTCATAAACATGCATGATGGAGAAAGGGGGTCAAGGATAGGGATCATTTATATAGTTTTAGATCAATGGTGCACAATTGTTCCTCAATGAAGAGACACCACTTTTAATTGATTTTAAAACATGTGGGTTAAACACTTGGCACAATTTCATTCATGTAGACCATAACCTTTTGGACCTATAGAGAATCCTAACCATTTAATTGTTGATGTCAACTATCGAAGATCAACCCCATGGCTTGAGTGGATAAGGATTGATATTTAAAAGTTGTGTATAGGGTGGAATCTAGATCATTTTTATGGTTGATATCAATGGTGAAGAAGAGCACACACCAAAGTGTTAACCCATATCAATTGTGTTAAAGGAGACATGTGGTTCCTTCCCATTAGTGCAGGATATAAATATGCACTAGAAACAAGGGATCTTTTGTACCTACCGAGATCCTGGTCGTCAATCATAATATTGAATGATGGATGGGAAGGATCCCATGGGAAAGGTGCATGGTGAATTAAACCTTTTTAATCATGGCAGACAAGGGTACATGGAACCTCCCTGCTAGCATGGGTTTTAAACGTGTGCACCAGTACAAAGGGGAGGTTTATGACCCACACAAATTTCAGTAGTTGCATGGTTTTGAGATCTATAGCCAATGTTTCTAATCCATGTGGATATAGGTGGCCACCCACCTCAGAAATGGTCATACACCTTGGCAATTCAACATAGCTAAAACAAATCCCTTTACAACTCTATTGGCTACAACCCTTTTTAAGTGTGCCTAGGGTTTCAACCATTGTCCCTAATTTGTGTAGCTTTACCTATTGCGTCTACACAGGAAGAGTTCTTCGATGCTTGCACTGAAGCATATAGAGCAGAAAAATTTGTTGAACGAATCTAGTACATCCAACTACAATTTCATGTTATTTTGCAAAAAGTCAATTCCAAGTACAAGTAACAACATGATCAACATCGGGTTCCACACAAGTTTGATTTTTTTGATAAGGTATGGTTGCAATTATAGAAAAAATGAATCATAGCCCGCCATAGGAAGCTCAAACCACTTCAATATGAACCTTACATGAAGAGAGAAGAAGTGTCCTCAAACACACAAATTTTATTAAAAGAAGGAAAAGAATTACACAATAAATGTGAGAGCTTACCATCTCCAACATCACTCTTGCATGAGAAAATGGGAGCTTTAATAAGCTCATCAAAATAATTTTCTAAGCTAATTTTTGATGTGGACATCTTATCACATAATCATGTGAGTATGACAAGTGTCCATGTACATTAAATAAATATTCTAACAATTTGTTATTTTGTTGTTTCTAAGAAGCAACTTTTTTCTAGACTCGTTATTTAATCTAACAAAATACATTCTAGAAAATCCCAAGTATAATAAAATAATATTATACTAAGTACTTTAGGATCATAATATCTAACATTTCCCCCTTTGATCCAAAAGTACATTGGAGCAAATACCAAGTTCTTCTCTAAACTTAGTAAATTTGATATTTCCAAGTGGTTTCGTGAAAATATCTGATATTTGATCTTCTAAAAGACAGTATACCGGTTTGATGATGCCCTTTGCAATGAGTATCCTGGTGTAATGATACTTTGTGTCGACATGCTTTATTTTGTTATGGAAAACTAGAATTTTAGCAAGTTTAATGGCTGATTTACTATCAATTAACAATAAAGTAACTTTTGTTTGAGAAATTCCCAAATCTTGTAAAACTATGTGTAACCAAACTATTTCACATGATACTTCCCATGCTAATATATATTATGTTTTTGCAGAAGAATTTTCTACAGTAGTGTGCTTCTTACAACTCCAAGAAATTGTCGTTGATCTCGTATTCATCAAGTAACCTGATGTTGATTCCCTATCATCAACTCTTCCAGCAAAATATGCATATGAATATCCAAGAAGTACAAATTTTTTATTCTTCTTGTATAGAAGAACATAATCTTTTGTACCTTGAATATATCTAAGAACTCATTTTGTTGCATTCCAGTGGATTTCTCTAGGTTCTTGCATAAATTTGGAGAGAATATTGAGTGCATATGAAAAGTCTGGATGAGTGATTGTCAAATAAATCAAGCTACCAATCAATTGCTTGTAACTTGTGTTGTTCACCAACTCCCCCCCTTCAAGTTTTGAAAGTTCTAAATTTTTCTCCATTGGGGTGAGAACAGATTTGCAATCTGTCATTCCAAATCTTTTCAATAGCTCAAATGCATACTTGCAGTGATTATTGAAAATTTTGTTTGAATGTTGATATACTTCATCTCAAATATAGTAGTGAAGTAATCCCAAATCTGTCATTTTGAATCCAGCCTGTAATTCATTCTTTACATGTACAATATGACCATCATTGTTCCCAGTTATGATCAAATCATCAACATACATGACTAAAATTACCATATTTTTCCCTTGTAGGTGCACATATAGAGTATCATCAGATTCACTTCGATGAAAGCCAACTTTGTGAAGATAATCATCCATTTTGGCATACCAAGCTCTGGGAGCTTGTTTCAATCCATATAATTCCTTGATCAACTTACAAACTTGTTGTTCATGTCCTTAAAGCTCAAAATTGGGAGGTTAAGTCATATGTACTTCTTCCTGCAAATATCCATTGAGGAAGGCGCTTTTGACATCCATCTGATGTAATTTCCATCATTTTTGAATTGATAATGCAAGTACCATTCGAATTGTGTTACAATTTGTTGTTGGCGCAAAATTGTCTTCATAATCAATCATTTCTTGTTGTGCAAAACCCTTGGCTACAAGTCTTGCCTTATACTTGTCTGTTGTTCTGTCTGGCTTATACTTGATTCGATAAATCCATTTGCATCTGATGGGTTTAACATATGGAGAAAAATCAACAAGTGTCCAAGTCCCATTTTCTATCACTGCCTTGTACTCATCAAGCATTGCTTGTTGGCATTCTACATGTTTTACTGCCTCTTTGAAGGTTGAGGGCTATGTAAAATCATTTGATATTAAGGAAAAAAATTCTTCATACATGTTTTATTCCATTCATTGTGTCTCACATCTTTCAAAAGTTGAACAACCCACTTAGGGAGTTGATGTTGACTTGTTTTAGGATCTGAATTATCACCATTATGAAAGATAGGATTGATAAAGACATAATATCTTCTTTCCTTTGAAGTATTCGGAGGTGGAGTGTCATCATTTGATGAACTGCTGAATGAAGATTCATATGAACTATGTGATGAACTTTTTGATGAAGAATGGTCATGTTCTGAATAAGTCAAATCAATTTCAAACCAACGTTGTTGACTTGGTTGATGGTACATCCTGATTTTCTCTTTTTCAACTTGTTTGTCCAATCTTTCAAGAAGGATTTTTATTTTTGCAACACTCTTTCTTTCTTTTTCGTCAAATATAAAATCTCGACTAACAATGAATTTGTTGTTAGATAAAAGGTGATATCCATTCTTCTCATCGGAATATCCAAGCAAGATACATTTTACACTTCATGACTCTAACTTAGTTCGTTTTTATTTAGGAACTAATGCATAACAAACTGAACAAGAAACTCGAAGATGTTTGGTTCAAGGATTAAATCCATAACATGCTTCATATGGTGTAATCTCATCCAAAGAAGAAGTGGGAGATCGGTTCCTTAAGTAAACAACAGTATGAATTGCTTCAGCCCAATATGAGGGACTTAAACTTTTGAATGTCAACATGGATCTAGCCATGCCTAACAAAGTGTAATTCATCCTTTCAGTTACTCCATTTTGTTGAGGAGTGTATACATTTGTCAATTACCTTTTGATTCCCTTTTCACTGCGAAAAGTTTGGAATTCATTGGAAGTGAATTCCCCTCCATTATCAGTCTCTAATGTGTCGATATTTTTCTTAGCTTCATTTTCAACTAGACGTCGAAAAAACTTGAACCTTTCAAAGGTTTCTAACTTTTCCTTTAAAAAATAAACCCAAGTCATTCTACTATAATCATCAATGAAGAGTAGAAAATATTTACAGCCACCTAGAGAAGTCTCTAGGGGTCAACAAAGATCACTATGAACAAGTTGCAAACATATGTTTGCATGCCATGAACCTATTGGAAATGTCTCTTTATTCTGTTTTCCATAAATGCAAACTTCACATATTGCATTTTCCTTCTTAAAAGTTGGAATTCCTCGTACCATTCCATGTTTTTGAAGTTGAGAGAGACTTTCAAAATTCAAATATTTGTATCGGGCATGCCATAAGCTTATTGGTGACGTCGTTGAATCCACATCTCCCACAAAATCTTGCTTCCAAGGAATAACTTTTCCTTTCATCCTAAGAAGCTTTCCATCTTCATATCTAGTCATTCTAGTCTTCAAATTTTGTTTGGTGGATTTAATTTTTACCCACCCATCTTCCATAATGAATTGATGCCTTGCTTGTCGAATTGACACCAAGGATAATAAATTCTTCTTGAATGTTGGTACATACCAAACATTCAATATCATTTTCTCTCCAATTCCAAGAAGAGAAACTTTCATTGAACCTTTTCCATAAGGTGTTTGTGTCGTAT
>ML803923.1:139816-155313 GCA_009831015.1 Picea engelmannii
CTCTCGCCTGATGCTGATGAAGAATACCCTTCTTGTTAAGGGGGAGTGTTGAAATAATGTAACTGCGAAGAGCATTCTTATTATTATTGGATTAAATCCCCATTGTGGATTAATCATGTCATTATTATTATTGGATTAAATCCGCATTGTGGATTAATCATATCATTATTATTATTGTTGTTATTATATTAATCCCCATTGTCGATTAATCATGTCGGTAATTGAATAAGGACGAAATCCCCTTTTGCGGATTTGTCATCGGACAATTACAAAGTGTTGAATAAGAAGTTGGCCCCAGCAGTTATAATGGAAGGCCCAGAATTAATTAAAGGTGGGTTTACCCACCCAGAGTGAGAGGTCGGCCCTGCCATATGGTGACTCTTCACACGTGCCAGATTGATATAAATAAGAGGCTAGCGCCTCACTTCTAATACACACTTCACTTGCTCATTATCTTATGGGGCAAGTTGCAATTGGAAGTTGGAGAGAGGAGAAGAAGGGTGGCGCATCTCTTGGGGAGGACTTTCTGTATTAGTTTGAGTTATATCTTGAACATTGTATAAGCCATTTATGATAAGGAAGTTTTTGTTGGGTTTTCTTCCCCTAGAGGGTTTCCCAGGATAAATGTTGTCTCTTGCGAATGTGTATTTCTCAGTGATCTTGTTCTTATTATGCTCTTATCTATTGAAATGCAAATAACTATAATAATGGCATAAACATTAACAATCCTCTGTTACTGAATTGAGCTCCTCTTCCTCTTGAATTTTGAGTTGAAGACTTACTAATACTAGGTTCTATAAGGAAGATGTCTTCACCGACTTGTTTCTTCTTCCTAAAAGTTTTATCATGTTGAGCTAACAATTCACTCAACTGATCAAAAGTGATCTTATCCAACTTTCCAATCAACTGCAAAGTTTCAAAGAAATTTTTATAGGATGATGGAAACCCCGCAATCAAGATCGTTGTCATCAAACTGTCAAACTGCAAAAATTTTCCATGCAGACCATTCATTAGAGGCATTTTCAATGTGAACGTACATTTCTTCATTTACAGAGGATTTAATTAATGTTAAATATTTTTCATCTTTTAGCTCCCATTTAGCTAGTGGCACTACATTTGTTGGTTTGTTTGGTTTTACATCGTCATTACATATATCTTTCCATAGCTCATTATAAACCAATGTACTTTCCATATGATGTTTCCATGCCTTATAATTGTTTGATCCCTCAAGTTTATCAGACTCGGAAAATAAATTGATCAATTTGGAGATTGTGAATGCTTGCGTAAAGAAAAAATTATGCACCAAAGAAGATCATGTGCCACACGAAAAAGAATATGAAAACACACCACACAATGCGCTACAAAAAGATGAACTATCAAGACTTGGCCTCGACCATCATATAGTCGCTTGAAAAAAAGTTATTGAGCTTTGTACTTCGATCTAATCGACTCTTAAAATAGTTGTTACAATTTCACAATTTGACATCTCTACTCTCTTTATTTATTCGTAAACAATGGAAGAAATAAAAAAATTACAATTTTGCTTTAGTTAAAGCTTTCGAGACTTGACAATAATCTAGAAGTAATAAAATACTTCAAATACATTAAATGCTTCTCTTAAAAATGATTCTTTACCCCACTTTAGTTTTTCTAAATAATTACAAAATGGTGCAAAAAATAAACTAAGTATTGTAAATAAAAAAAGGTTGTAGGTTAAAGATTCTACGAAATGAAGATTTTTCCAGGGATATTTGCTCGAAATCGGGCGAAAAATTGTTGGATTCGTAAATTCAAGTGATTATTTCTGTAAAATCCGAGTACCCTAAGAGTTTTTCAGCATGTTGAATCCATTTCTACATTCAAAAATGGATTTTGAACAACAAAAAATAGTGATTCGTGTAAATTTATATCGCTGGATTCCAGCGAAATAAACTATTTCATAGAACAGCTAACCAACGCCATAAAAAAATCTCACTTTTAAAATACAAATACATTGCGATCTTCTAATATTCATGGGATTCGTTGATACTTCTGCAGTGAAAAGACTTCTCTTATTGCAAGCTCTAGTGCCAAAGAAAAACCAAAAACCAAGCACTCTCGTTATCCTTCGAAATCAGAGGTCGTTTTGGTACAATTCCTCCATATTTCTTCTTGAAAAATTGCCTGTGTTCTAATATTTCACACTGCATTCAGATTGGATTGCTGGAAAAACTAAATCGCACCAAACTGTAAACTAAAAAGCTAGAAATGATGGGCGCCAGTAACAAGATCGATCGCTGAAATGAGTTGATCGCTGGGTCTGATCATTGTTTGGATCGTTGAAAGATCTCTTCGTAGCAAATCGTTGAAGGGTTTGACACGGACAACTTGGACACGCAGCAACGGCTGGATTGGACGGACGTCAGCTGCAATATAGACTCAACCTTAAACTTATTTAACACCACAAAGTTTGCATATGCCGAATTCTGGGAGCAAGTCACCTTCAACATACATCAGTGATGGCAGAGCAGATCGTTGTGGACGCCTTGTTTCCTTTTATAAGCCTGGTGGTTCTGATCTTGCATCTACTTCCACTATACAGGATTGCGTGGCACTCACAAGGTATAGGGTCAAAGAATTACAGAAAATTTTAAAGGAAGCACTTTAAGAAATGGAATCTAAAGTTTGAACAATTGATTCAACGATCACGTTGTTGAAATCTGTGCAAATGGTTGTAAATGGCTAACACCCACTTGGAATTCAGGCTTGTAATTTTGCAGAGAGACCAGAGAGGCGTGGAGGGCTTTGGAGTGTGTGGACAAAGGTTTTTCTATTGCAGCAAACTTGGAAGTAGAGGAGCGAGCCAGAGAAGTAACAAGGGGATTAAAAAAAAAATCATACAAGATTTCTCACATTTAAAAAAAAAAAAATGGCTTCTACTGATTTTTTTATTTGCAGATCTAAATATGCAGAGACTTGACCAAAACTTGCAGAAAATTGACGAATAAAAAGATAATAGATTTAAAACTTAATATTAATGATAAATCTTTTAAAAAAAAAAATTCCTTTGAAAACAAAACAAAACAATTGTCATACCAATCAATTGCGATCAATGCTTTGCTTGGAATCTCCTCTTTACCAAAAGCGCATCAGCTAATATCAGAGAGCAGAAGTCTCCTTTAATATACAAAATTTTATTAGAAGAAAGAAAAGAATTACACAATAAATGTGAGAGTTTACAATCTCCAACATTATTGTTACATGAGAAAATGAGAGCTTTAATGAGTTTATAAAACTAATTCTAAGCTAATTTTTTATATATACATCTTATCACATAATCATGTGACTATGACAAGTGTCCATATACATTAAATAAATATTTTAACAATTTGTTATTTTGTTGCTTTTAAGAAGCTACTATTTTCTAGACTCATATAATCTAATAAAATACATTTTAAAAAACCCTAAGTACAATAAAATAATATTATACTAAGCACTTTAGGATTATAATATCTAACATTACACCATTAACAAGGTTGTGGGTGAAAATGTTTTGAAATTGAGTATTTTCTTATTCTTTGACTTACATCTTGTATAATACAGTTAATAACTTGATGGAAACTATGACCTCAAAACAATAACTCTCATTGTAAAAACCTATATTTTTGGGTTAAAAATATCAAAATCAATACTATTTTGAAAAGTGGTGCTACTAATGACACCTTTTTATTTTAAATTAAAATTATCACCTTTTGCAACTGTGGCTTAACAACTTCATAATGTTGCCAACTAAAACATTAAAATCAACCATCAAATCGAAAAATGGTGCCTAGAGCAACACATTTTTGGGGGATTAGAATTACAACAAATTCTTTGAAACCATGACCTTAACAAGTTGTATCATTACAACTAAAACTTTAAAATCAACCTCATAATCGAAAAGTGACACTCCCAGTAACACCCCCTTTTTCAGGGTCAAAATAACCCATACCCCTACAACCAAAATCTTAAAATCAACACATGAATCGAAAATAGTAGTTATCTATAGCAACCATTTTTTTAACTTAAAATTGCAATATTTTTTAAACACAAACCCAAAAACTAATATTATTACAAACAAAATAATAAAAAACAACCCAAAAAATAGGAAATATAGATAAAAAGAGAGAGGAAGAAATGAAAAAATAACATATTAATGAAAAAATATTTTATTGAAAAAATAATTTTTTAAGAAACATTTTAAATATTATTTTCAAACCCAATTTAAAAAAGTCGTCGCCACCTTTTTTATTTTTTTATTTTTTTTTTGTTTGCTAGTTTGTCTGTGATCTGCAGGATTAGCCTGTGGCTGAGAAACTACGACTCAGGGGCATCTAAGTTGTCAAAATCACTCGGGGATCGCACCCAACCTGAGCCACACCAACCATTAACATGGCTGGATTTTTTGTCCCCACGGGTTTCAAACTAGTGACTTAACATCACAGAATGCCTTAACAATACACTCTGTCACTGACTGTCCTACACCTTGGGGACCTCGCCACCCTTTTTATTTAATCAAATAAAATTCTTAAAAAAAATAAAACACCCAAAACAATTTTAAAAAATAGATGTAAATTAAAATAAAGAAAAAAACATTAAAAATAACATATTAAAGATAAATAAACATTTAAAAAAAATAGTGAAAAGTAACGTATCTTTAAAAATTTTAATATAAAATTAAATGTATCTATAAAAAAAAATCATTAAAAAGCAATTTACCCTCATTTTATGGTTTTTTTCTTCTCCTTTTTTATTTGTTTTCCCCATCTTTGGGGTTGTATTTTTTTGTTTTTTATTATTTTTTTTCAATAACATTGGTTTTTTATTGTGATTTTAAAAATGCTGCAATTTAAGGTTAAAAGAAAACTAGGGGTCACTACAAACAACACATTTTTTTTATTCAGAGGTTGATTTTAAGATTTTAGTTGTAGGGGTACCAATTGTCAAGGCCATGGGTTTCCAAGAAGTTATAATTTTGACCCTGAAAAATAGAGCGGGTATTATTGGAAACATCATTTTTTTACTCCTAGGTTGATTTCAAAGTTTTGGTTACAACAGTGTATATTATTAAGGCCATGGTTTCAAATTAATTTTATTTCTAACCCCCACGAAAAAAAATTGTTCTAGATGGCAATTTTCAATACTGGGGTTGATTTTAATGTTCTCACTAGGAACATTATTAGGTTGTTTAGGCCACAATTGCAAAAAAATGTAATTTTGACCCTTAAAATATAAATTGTTATTGGTAGCACCACTTTTCTAAACGGAATTAAAAAATAGCCACTAAATGCAATCTCTAAAAATACAAGAACTCTACAGGATTCTCATCAAGTTGGTAACTATGTTATATCATTGTGACGTTGTTTCAACCATATTTTTCACCTCTATTGAACACCTCAGAAGTGACTGAGCACTTGGCCCCTACTAAACTCAACTCTCACTACATTAAGTAGGCTATCATGAATCAAATCATGGACACCAAAATGAAGGGCACCCGCCAACGATACATACAGCTCTATCAAGTTGTTGAGGTAAGACAACATTTTCATCAAGGCAAGTGATTCAACATGAGTCAAATTTTGCATAAGTTTTCCCATCTAAGGAACTAACTTGACGCAATGGAAACCATTGCTTTCTAAAGGGGCGCGGCACTGATCTAGGTGGATACAGAGGGCCACCCACCTCGAAAATCGTCCTATACCTTGGCAATTCTACAGTTGTTTTTTAAGTCATGAACTTTTGACACATTTTTTGAGCACTTCTCACACATTTTAGCAATTGGCATGGGCTTGCAATCTATGATTATGTGGCCTACAAAACACATAGAGCTCGAAATAAGCTTTGTAATGGTCCAAAAATGCCCCAAACAAAGATTGTATGTGAAAAATGTGGTCTCAAGAAGTTGATATAACTACGAGGCTCCTCGAGGCGCACATTCATTTTGTCACCTTATCTCCAAGGGTAATGGTTTTGGATCTTAGGGTAATTGCCTCTTAGGATTTTAGACTTCACATTAAAACACAATTTCAACCTCTTGTAATGGATTCTTTGCGAACAAACGTAGGAGACACATCTCTCTTTAGAAATAAGCTACTACCGTTCTAGTCAGCTTATATTACTTTGCATTTTATTAGATTTTCACTATTTTAATCATTAAAAAAAATTGAATTTCATTATATTACTATGCTCTTTGCAATATCTTCCCAATATCTGTAGTATTTCCTTGTATTACTATCTTTATTATTTCATTATGGAATTATATCTCTCTCAACTCTTCTTAGAATTTCTATGAATGCCACTTCCCAAAAACTCAATATCCCTAATTTCAAATACAACAAGTCCAAGAAATTTGGAGTTGTTTTTGGATGATTTTTTCCATTTAATTTTACCCGAAATCCAGTGAGCAATAGTTTTACCCAATGCGACATGATCACATTTCTCCATGTTATGATTACATTGCAGATATTGACAGACCGAGAAAGAACTACTCATCGAAAAAATCCACCGCTATATGATGGTCTTATCCTACGCTCCGCTCTGGAATATGAAGGAAACGATTGAAAATGAGGTTACAACCCCAAAATCTCATCAAACGTTCTCAAACTGTGTGAATGAATTCCAAGGACGCACATCCTTCTATGCAACACCTACACAGAAAATATGCTCCGCAAATACCTGAAAAACTTCCTCCAAATCCTTTTGGAAAAACGCCCGGCACTGTTTTGTTGTGGAAATCACCCTCAAATTCACTCAAAAGCTTAAAAAAAAAAATGATTCCTGGAGCACCTGGCATGTATTTAGATGTAAGCGTTCTGTTTTCAACGTTTTAGCTTTTTTAGTTTGTCTGTCTTGTAATATTAATTGGGTTTCTTAGAAGGATAAAACTCAAGATTTGTATTGATCGTATCTGGTACGTATCCTGAGCATGTTGGGGGAATGACCAAAACTAAATATATGAGGATCTAAATATGTCATAGTCGGATCCAGATATGCTACAAATCAGGATACATCGTAATGTATCATATCGTCCCATCTCCCAACATATCCGGTATCAAAAAATTGAATGTTTTTTAAAGTTTGGACTCATCAAATCCAATACGCCAACTCTTATGCTTAGAATAGCCAATTCCTAGAATTTCAGGCTTTACCAACCTAAACGTTTCTCTCAGATTTTGTAATCGTCATTGGATAACTGCGACCCCATGTTGGTTTTGTTCAAAGGAATTTGAACAATAAACTAGCATACCCCCGAAGCTGGGGAAAGAGAACACAGAAAAGAATATTATGGAATATTTTGTTTATTTTATTTTATAAGTATATTTTTTCATGATGAGGATTGCAATGGTATATTAAGTATCAATTGCAAAGTTTTTAGGCATTTGGTAGTAAATATTGGAAATAATTTCATTGTATGTATAGAAGCATGGACCAAGTGGAACAATTCATGTATAGAAGTATGATTACAACATAGAATAATCTAGAAGGTAAGAGACAAAGAAGATAAGTGTGCCTCTTCTTTTTTTCATAGTGAAACATAAGCAATATCCTTCATTTTTCCATACCAGTCGAAGGAGAATGTTGGTGCTATTCGCATTCCTTCTATAGTAGTTGTGCGTGACATTGTCGTGAAGGTCAAGCCTTGACGTTCAATGTTCCCAATGTCAATGGTAGACCTTGTTAAGGTCATGCCTTGAGATTTATGTATAGTCAATGCCCAAGCCATCTTAAGTATATTTTTTCATGATGAGCATTGCAATGGTATATTAAGTATCAATAGAAAAACAATTTGTTGCAAAGTTTTTAGGCATTTGGTAGTAAATATTGGAAATAATTTCATTGCATGTATAGAAACATGGACCAGGTGGAACAATTCATGTATAGAAGTATGATTACAACATAGAATAATCTAGAAGGTAAGAGACAAAGAAGATAAGCGTGCCTCTTCTTTTTTTCGTAGTGAAACATAAGCAATATCCTTCATTTTTCCATACCGATCGAAGGAGAATGTTGGTGCTATTCGCATTCCTTCTATAGTAGTTGTGTGTGACATTGTCGTGAAGGTCAAGCCTTGACGTTCAATGTTTCCAATGTCAATGGTAGACCTTGTTAAGGTCATGCCTTGAGATTTATGTATAGTCAATGCCCAAGCCATCTTAAGAGGTATTTGTTTCTTGTTACTCCTTTGTATGGGTGGAATTGGTACATGCCTTGGTTGGGTTTGGTCCCATGGAGGCCCAATGTATTTATCAAATGCCACAACAACATATGTTGGCAAATGTGGAGGGTTAGAGCCTAATGCATATACAACTTGCATGACTACTCCGAGAGCACCATTGACTAATCCTGCCTAGACCCATAAATTGCAAGACAACATAACTCGTTGACCTATGCATAGCAAGACATGTTTTTCAAGTTGGTCATCATCATGATGGTGTGAATTTGAAGCACCAAGTAATTATGCGGTATTGTGTGCGATTGGTCTATTCAATGATTGAAGCATAAACTTGTTATGGTTGTCCACAAGAATGTTTGTTGCAAATAGATGGATTGAAGAATCAAATATTTCATGTTCTTCAATGGATAAGAATTTTTCAGTCCTAGATTGAAGTAGGTTCCAATCATCAATTGTTGGTGTAGCATTGTGAATGTTGGCTAACAACTGGCGGAAGCAGAACTGGGTAGCAAATATGCCTTGTTGTCGGAATATTGTTTCCAACTTGATTACAGTGGTAAAGGTTGTCCATAAGCTCTTGCCTGGAGTTGCTCCTGCTTAAATAGGTTTTTCCATTACTGGTGGCAGTTGACCTAAGTCGCCCACAAGAATTATTGAGCAATAACCGAATGAGAAATGGTTTTTTTTCTGGAAATGCCTCACAACAACGACTTTCAATTTGTACAAAAAGTCTAGATCCTATTAAGCTCATCTCATCAATTAGAATGTAGTGAATATGTTCCATCTCTTCTTGGAACACTGCAAGGGATTGACCATGTAAAGGCTTCATGTCCTTGATAGGAAATCTAAGTCTCGCATGTATAGTGGTCGTATGTATGTTGAATGTTGCAACTCCAGTAAGGGCCAAAAGCAATAGTGGGCTATGGTCAGATGGTGCTTGGGAAGTTAGTGCTTCTTTGATGCAATGTATAAGGTAGGATTTCCATGTGCTTGCAGTGCCTTGGATGATCATCTTCAATGGTTTTGTTGGTTCTCTTGTATGTAAGTGTTGCAGGATTATGTCGAATGCACGATGTTGATGTGTAGAAAATGTATTTCTAGTAGGAAATAGCAGATTGAGTTCTTGTAGTACTTCTATATTCCTTCAATTGTAGTTGATGAAGGTTGGTGCAGTGTTTAATGTATCTTGTGATACTTTGATTTGATCCCATGGGTGGGAAGTGTCCATCTCTCGCAGTCCCAACATATCAAGAGAACAGAAATTGATATTTCATGTAGGGGCCAATCTTAATAAACATTGCCATTCATTCATCTCCATGTTTGGTTGTATGTTAATATGGCTATCTTCATCTTCAGATGTTTGGTCATTAGGAGTGGCAATGGGAATGTGATCAACATGCCAAACATGGTAGTCATCTCTTATGATCTCCCAATTAGCCACAATGTCTTCTTGTGAAAGGCCTATATCTTCAGAGAAGGAACGGAAGGGTTTGTATAAAAGTAGCTCACTCCAACAGAACTCAACAAAGGTATTGGAATCTTTGATTGGTATTGTAGTAAAAAGTGGCCATACATGGACAATTGTGGGGATGTGTCTTTTTTTCCACTTTTCATTTTTTCGTGCTTGGTTATATGTCCAGTGTTTTGCAAGATCAATCAAACATATATGGTCAATAAAAACATGACGTATTAGATATGCATCAATGAAATTGGATCCAAATAACCAGTTAGGTAAATCATAGGAGATTCGACAAAATATTTGACGACCAACTTTGAGTTTAGTGAAGGTGCGATTGCATGTGATGAGGGGTAATTTTTGGAGTATATGGCAGGTTTCTTGGGCACTTATGTCCAGATCTACAATTGCTTTTGAGTGCAAACGTCGATAAGCAGTTGAGGCAGGGTCATATAGATGTGATGTAGATGCAATTCTGGTCAACATATGGTAGGTCTCTAATCTCCCCTCTGCTTTGGAAGCATATTTGGCAATGTATTTTAGAACTGCATGGCAAGAAAGGACTGGTTGGAAATCTACATTTTCCCTCCATGTTTGGAGTATGTTAGGATTATGGATGTTTAGGCGCTCATCATTGTGTGTTGGGCGATATGTCTTTTGACCCATTTCATCAATGTAAAGTGATGACTCCATTTGTACCTTCCAAGGGAATTTATACATGCATTCAAGGGTAGCCCCTTTTCTACGGAGACATGTTTTATCATTGCACTTTGTATGTCTTTGAACTCGGTTTAATAGTTGTTCATAGTCCTAAAGTGGACTGGATGCAAATAGCTCATTTGTATCTAGTAAGCAAGGGTCATCTTCAATGGATTGATGCGTAGCCATTTGTGTGTCATGGTTTTCTCTAGGCTTCCGGGTTGTCACATAGTTATTAAAGAAACTATTTGCAGCATAGATTTGAGTTGGGTCTTCCCAATATAATGTTTCCATGTTTGGAGCATCAACAAGCCATGGAAATCCATGTATATGTGCAGAGCCACGGTGTTGTCATTCATACATGTAAAAGGGATATGAAATGATTAGTAAAGAGCATTTAAATGTATAGGTTTGCTAGAGGTAATTTCAAGTATTATACATTGTGTACCTGTACCAATAGTCAATTGCATGCATTTGTTTTTGTAGTATCTCCTCATGGAATATTGAAAACCTTTTGTGCATATAGGCAACGGCAGTGTGGGGATGGTCAACGACATTGTTTGTACGCCAACATTGGCAAAGTTTTGGGTCAAGAGGCCTATTTTTTTGCATAACTGCATGCAAGTCTGGCCACTTTGTGTCTGCTACATTGAGAGTGAAAAACAAGGTTGGGTATTGACGTTGTGTAATCATGTTTGTTAGCTTGGTCCATCGCACGGTCCAGAATGTTCTAGTTCCACGTAGATATGCTCTGAAGCACATAACCTGTTCTGGGAGGTTGTCTGCAGCTAGTTCTTTGAGATGCGCATGTAATTCTTGAATTGTGGTGGGTGCAGTATGATCTTGGCTTCATTTGACAAAGAAGGTAGTTGTTGCTTGACTTCGATGGCACATAATCAAATTGTAGAGGTAGTATCTGAAATGAGGATGACTACCAAATCTATTGTCATGGTATCTCATCAAGTGTGTTGCATAACTATCAAGTGGTATGTTTTTCATGCATGGTTGGCGAGGAAGGGCATCTCCATTGGGGAAAAGAGCAGGAAATTCCATGTCGAAAAGACCTTTTGTGTTATACTCATTGATTGGTGATAGGCCAATTGTCGACCATTCAATTGTATTTGGTGGAAAGTCATTTGTAGTGTTAACAAATGCTCTTATTTTTTCCATCTCTCGTTGTGTATTAGGAAATCGAAAGGCGAAGGAAGACATTTGTTGTTCATATTGGAAAACATCATGGTGTTCTAAATCTGCGATATTTGGCTCTTTAGTGGGAGAAGGGAAAGTTTTTGTAGAGACAAAATGGAGGCGAGAGGAATCGAGGTTTGGTCAATTTGGATGTCATTGTAATATTTGTCATTTTGCATCTTGTAGAGCAATGCATTGATGACATGAGATTTTGTCACATAAAATTATAACATTTCCCCTTTCCTCCATGTCTCTTGACAACCAAGATATCTATATCTGAAAGGCGATGTGGTAGAAAAGTTGCTATGTGGACAATTTGTTGTGGAAAACTAATAGTTTGGACATGATATTTGTATTGGCCACCTCGAGCATGCCTAACTTGCAAGATGGGGCTAACTCGAGCAATTAACATTTCCTCAACCTCTGTAAGTATTGACAAGACTGTGGGTTGGTGATCGGGGTCCATATTATTCCATTTGGAAAAATGATGACCATTGTTTTCTCTATGACAGTGAGTACAAATGTGTCCATTTGGAGATGGGTCAGTAGGAATACCAGGATATGATTCCATACATATAGTGCATGTATTTATGTTAGATAAGGCATCAATACGTTTTCGAAAAGATTGGGAAGCATGTGTATGGGATTGATTTTCTAGAACACATGTTGGAAATTCCACACAAGGTTGATTTTGGTTGATAAGTTAAGTCTCTCTAAGTCTCTCCGTTTTATTTTATTTTATTTTCATCATATTTTATTCGACGTTTTTCATTTTGTTGGACCCTATATGTAGATAGAGGAGTGGTGATCGGGCTAGTAGTTTATGTATTAGTAGTGTCATTGTTCCATCTATGTCTCTTTTTTTTGTTTATTTTTGTAGAATGAATTGTATGGCGTTGACGATTGTATAGAATTTTGTTGGGAAGTTGAATTTGTGAAGAAGGTATATATGAAATATTTGATGGTATGCCTTGTTGGAAGAGAACATGCCTTTCTAATGATTTTGAGAGTCGTTCACATGTGGTGTTTGTTGTTGTAGTTTGGAACATTGGGGTTTGTTTTGCACCAGATGGAATTTCCTATAAGATAAACAATAAAACAATTGTAGTTAAAACTCAAATTCGACATGTTTGTGTAAGCATATTCTAAAAATGGGTATACAAAAATAGATTTATTTGTTAAAATATGTTGTAAGTGAATGCATAAGTTGGATTTTCTTTCATATAAATGTTATAACGAAGAAACAAAACTTCAAAACATAAACAATTTATATAGTATGTATATGGACAAAAGTAGGGTAATTACAAGTTGGTGTTTGTAAGAAACAACCATAACAATTTTCAAGCACTATTTAGCCAACAATTCAAGGATCGAGATGTCCTATTTTGGCTTTGCTATGTGATCAATTTTATCACATGAAATCACGATGCATTTGATTTGTTTTTTATTGGAAAAGGTTTCCTCATGCACTACTAGTTTGAACAAGTAGCTATGAAAGAACAATTTTTCAAATATGTCTGTGATTTTTTGGTATTTCCCTCATATTCATTTAGCAGAAACACCTATGAGTTGTTCGGCGACTTCTTGAAATGTTGTAACATTGGTTTTGTTTGTTTGGTCTTCAATGCTGAACTGGAAAATGTACCTGTATTCCCATTCAAAAACATGTTGATTGCACCTTTGGCAATTCCAAACACCATGCTCAATAGGCGTGAGTTTTTTTTTACACTTTCGATCTTTAAATGTAAGTGGGCATGAAACATACCAACAATTGTCTACATTTAAAGAAGCAATAGTTGTCTCAACCAAAATGAATTTAGGGCTTGGACCTTTGCCAATTCCCTCATTATTTATGTCAACCAAGTGTTTCTGAATGGAAGGGTGCCCTCCTGAAGCTCCGTGTGTAGATAATGAGTGACAAGCTAGATTTGTTAAAGGGTTATCAAGCCATGATCTCAAATCTTGGGCTTCTTTGAGAATAGGATTGATGGAAAGTTGGGATATGAAGGTTGTAGTAATTGAGATCCTATTAAAGTCAATCACTTTTCCTACTTTGAGAGCGATTATTGGAAAGTTATTTGAGATAGAATATTGGTGTAAATTATGTTTGTTGCAGAAGACCCCCTATAATGTTACTTCTATACTCTAACCTGATATGTCTTTTAGTTGGAGGGTTCTCTTATGTGTCTCTGTTCCATTTTTTCTCATGATGGTTGCTAAAGGACTAACAGAGATAGCGACTCCAATAATATCAACTATAGAGTTGTTGACTAAAGTTGGTACCAGATTAATAGGAGTGAATACAAAGTTGTGGTTTTCTATTGAATGATCATCCTCTAAACAATATTAAATGGTTGAGATAATATCTAGAGTTATTTCCCAATCATTTTTTAAATGATTGAATTCTTTGTTTCCAATCTTGATGTACCCTTTTGAAATGATGTAAACTTTGCCACCGTCTATGGAAGGATGGAAATTTGTTGCTTGGATGTTGAAGCATGTAATGCATATTTCACTTTTTTTTTCATCATTAACATCGAAGCTAAATACATGGCCAAGTCCTTTAGCATTGGTGAATGTGCGTAGATCAATTTTTGAAAGAACTCTAATTTTTAGAGTCCATTCCTTTGGGGATTAATGCAAAGATGCAATAGGTGTAATTTTGGGGGGTGTATTAGAAGGTTTGAATGGTTGTTTTGAATAAGAACTTACATCTTCTATAAATGTTGGGGCACCAACAATGTCTGCTTGAAAAGTATGCACTTGGATTTCATGTACTAATAGAATCCTGTAGGAAAAGTAAAAACAATGTAAAATTAGCACTTGCATTATTGGTCACATAGTAGGGAATGTAAAATGCGGTTAATGTGTGTGATGTATGTGAAAAATAAATCAAGATAATAGTTGTATAAATTATAACTAAGCTTGAGCGATGTGAAGAAGGTAAAGTGAAGACATACTTGTTGTCTTGGATAGATCTACAAGTGAAGTCATGTAGTTCAACCAAGGATCCTTTTTCTATTTGAGATGAAGTGAAATATTGACTAAGTGTTGAGGAAAATAAGCTTTGTAATGTACTACCTCCATCAGATAGGACTATTGAATAATTATCTTCTAATGTTAATTTGAAGTCCATAATTTGTATAATAGGGTTGCAAATCATTTCTCCATTTCCAATCCTTGTAAGCGATTTTTTTGTCAACACAGATGCCATACCTTTGATATTTTGTAAAAACAATGGAAGTACAAGGGAACTAAAAGACCACATAGGAAAAAAACAATGAAGGATTGCATTAAGTAAAATATAATGGATACAAATGAAATTAAAGGAGAACACATAATGTGCTAAAGTATCACAAGTAGAGGAAAACAATATGTGCTAAAGTATTACCATATTTCTTGATGTATGGTTGTAACTACTTGAACAACAATGGTTTATGTACTTTGTATCGTTTAAGAAGGAATAAACATCAGATGATAGGAAAAGAAAAGCATGTCATAGTAGGAGAAGAAATGTAAAAGCTAAAAATGTAAATATTTTGTATTAATTAAAGAAAGACATTTGTATGTTGATGATATGAATAATATTTGCACTATGGTAAGAATAATAAAACTTTAAAACTTTATGTTGATGATATATATAATGTATAAAGGGAAAGAAAGAGAGATATACACATTGAAAATGTTTAGTTAGTTGGATGTTAGAGAAAATAAACATATATTTGCTTTAGTTTACTCTAAAATAAAATTGAATATTGGTATTTAAAATATTAAAACATGTTTAACAATTAACAAGTGATTGGTTTCAAAGATAAATTATGGATGTAAATGAAAAATATTGTATAACTATTGCAAAAATGTAGATGACAATAAATATGTTACAACATTTGCATGAAATTCAATAGTTTGGATTACACTTTAAAGATAAGCATTATTGGCAACATATAACCTATATATACACTT
>ML803923.1:164387-179345 GCA_009831015.1 Picea engelmannii
ATTTTGTTGGATAATAATAAAGAAAGGACCTGGCAATTTCTCTGGTGGACGTAGCCCACACTGGGTGAACCACGTAAATCTGTGTCTCTCTTGTATTGTGTATCTTTTGTGTTTTATTTCCGCATTTGTTTTATTTTATTTCTCCGTGGTCCTGTTTTTCTAACATCTCACCCCACAAACAAGAGACCAGACCACAATAGTAGTTAAAGAGGTGGAGGAGGAATTGGGGAGACGAAAAATTACAGTCACAGATGGAAATGACCAGCTGAGATGGGGGCACAAAGCAGGCGGGGAATTCAATATTAAAGAAGTACGCCACTACATAGCGAACCAGGACCAAGAAGACACGACGCAACATTGGGACAAGCTCTGGAACAGCCCCATTGGCCAAAAATAAAAATCTTCCAGTGGCTAATACTACACAACCGAATCCTAACTTGGGAAAACCTAAAGAAGAGAGGCTTCATAGGCCCCTCAAGATGTCACCTTTGTGAAGAAAAGGAGGAAACAATGAACCATCTCCTGGATGAATGTCCCTACACAACAGAAGTATGGGACTGGACAGCAGGCATCTTCCGACAGTCTAATAGGATCAGAGGTAATATCTCTGCAACTATAAACACATGGAAGGAAAACTACAGTGAAAACGAAGAGGTGAACCTATGTTGGACCCTCATTCCTGGAATGATCATTTGGGCAATATGGAAGGAACGGAATCGGTGCATCTTCAGGAACCAAAGATGGACGGCTGAAAAGATCAAGGAAACAATTAATAACTATGACAAGAGAAACGGTACAAAGCCGCAACTGCCAAACAGGCAAAGTGAAACTCACAGACTGGGATCTCAGAATTATAGAGGCCTTTCAACTGAAAGGAGGACACAACCCCAATCAAGTGATAACGTTGCTGCAACTACAAGTAGGTGAGCGCAACTCGAAACTTCTACCAGAGGGCTCCCTCAAGCTAAATTTTGACGAGGCGTCAAAGGGTAACCTGGGACGGACAGGTACGGGGGGAGCAATCAAGGATAGTCAAGGGAAAATTATCCGACTGTACACTAGGAGTCTGGGGAACTCAACCAACAATGTTGTGGAATTTGGAGCCCTGGAGACCGGCCTTGAGATACTACAGAGAGAAGGGATGACCAATGTAGTAGTGGAAGGATATTCCATGTTGTTCATCAACACAGTAAGGAAACTCCAAAATGACACCAAAGTGGGAAAAATTCAAAGGCATTGGCGCTTGGCATACTCCCTGCAAAAAATCCAGGAACATTTGTAGATAGAGACCACAGTGCAGTTGTGTTGGGTCCAAAGGTCAACAAATGGACTAGCGGATAGAATTTCTAACGAAGGGGTCGACAAGGAAGGATCAGAACTGGATTCCACATGGAATAACATCCTGAATGGCCAGTTTCGGACATATTATACCCAACTAGCGGCAAAGGACTATGATGACAGTTGAAGTACAGGAGACCACATCGAGGCTGGAGGCACAAAATTAATTGAAGGGCAAGTAGGATCCAGGCACAATCCGATAGGCCACCTTTTAAACACAAGTTACAATGAATATCACAGTCACACCACAAGAGGAAGTATGACACCACAGTCTTGTCAATAGAATGAAGTACAGGGGTTGGTCGTGGGAGAGAGGAAAGGGTAATCCACAGCCGAAAAAGGATGAAGATCAAAAGGGTAGCCCGAGGGAAGGAATGGGTACACCTCATCCATGCACAAGTTCTATGGGAGGAAAGGATTGGCGTACAACATGCAAGGCAAGGGATTGGTGTCGAGATGATGGTAGGGCTCCCAAGCGCACACACTTTGAAACAGAGAAAAAGGACAAAAAGGTACACCTTTACGGGAGACCCATGATCACTAGGACAAGATCACTTCTAGGGAAACCCCATAAAAGAAGAAGCATCATGGATAGCTACAGACCAACGAGCAGTAATTAAAGAGACCAGGAAGGGGCGAATAGAAGAGGAGGACGAAGTAGTGACAGAAGCCACTGCATTCAAAGAAAGATGGTAAGAATGAATAATACCAAGAGTAAGAGGGGGGGGCAGGTGGAGGAACTCCCAACAAGCGCCCGAAAGATCACTAGGATGGAACAGGCGGCTAGAGAGGCCAAAGGCACCTTTCTTGAGAAGGTAGATACAAAAGGAAAAGCGATCATCTACAGATGGGAGAGGGAATTCAACACCAAGCGCCAGGGCAAATCCTGGGCGGAACTCATCCAAGAAGCAGACGGGATAAGGGACCCAGGGGCAACACAACCCAGGAAAACCCTCTACCACAAAACGGTGGAGGAAACTTGGCGCACAAAAATGATGATAAGTAAGTTGAGAGATGACAAGAACAAGACCAGCAGGGTGGAAAACCGTGGCCACAAGAAGGATCTCATAGAAGTTCTGAGCCACCTCAGCAACCTGGAGACCAACACAAGAAGAATAGCAGAGGACCAAAGGAACCAAAGAGAAAAAATGGAACGACTGGCAGAACAATTCCAACTCTAACTTTGTTATGTCCACCACATGGACATCACTCCAGCAGACCGACGCGGAACACCAGCCTGCATCAGAAAGACGTGCATGGTGGAGAAGAAAAAGGAGAACGAGGCAAGGAAGGAAGGATATGAAAGCCATCCAATCCTCTTGGACTAGCATAGCCTCAACCCAAGGTCTTTATTTTTATCAGTGTATGAGCAACCCAAGTTATACATTCTTGGTTTTATGTATTTCTTATGGTATAGTTTTTTCAAACAAGTTTACGGAGACTGGGTCAGTTTCCCCGGGTGGCGGCCCAGCCCTCCCTCCGCCTATGTAGATAGCGCAACTTTGGGACCCCTGATCTGGTTTCCTTTTTGGTAGATGATGGGATGCCCATCAGTTCCTTTTTGTACCATATATTTCTCAGTAATATAGAACCTCAACTCACAAAAAAAATATATTGTTGTACTACAACGGAAACAAATACAAAACAAGATACAAGCAAATAAGCAAACACAGATAAGAAACACAGGGATTTCATGTGGTTCACCCAAAGGTTGGGCTACGTCCACCAAGCATAGGCATCGGTTGCCTTGTTATTCATATCATGGAGATTACATTAGCTCACTCACACTCAGTCATTTTTCCTCTACGGGCTTACATGAATTTATACATTCACACAAGAAACTGATTAATGGATGCAATCCCTATCCATATTCTAACTTGGTCTATTTGGTTGTAACCAATGCAAAATAATAGGATCCAAATCTGTTCTTGGTAATTTGTTGTCACCAAATCCCAACAATCTCCACCTTGACAACAATTAACCTGATACCTTGCTCCTTCCTTTTGTTCATCACCTTTTCTGCAAGCCAAGAGAAGCCAAGCACCACTGCAACTTCTTTAATAAAATTGGTTTCATGATCTCGCCTGTGTGACTTACACGAGTTTGGATTTCCTAAGGGGTCACTCCACCTCCAACATGTCTTCCACAACTATGTTGTGAGACATATTTAGTGATATATCTCCTCCTATCCAAAACACCTATAAAATATACATTACAATTATCACAGACCATCTCAGTGTAACCATTATAGGTGACATTTGTGCTTCTCAACCGTTGAAGCACCCATTTCACTGCATTACCTAAATCTATCACATATCTGACAACATCATTAGCATGTGAAACATCTGGACTTAACCATTTCATCGCATATAACATACCTCCTACTGAACTTACACGAGACAACATTTTCTTCTTTATAGACAGGCCCTATGCTTGAAGAAAACTTATAATGGAAAGCAAGAGGGATAAAAACTGGTTTTACAATGTTCATACTAAACTCCAACCATAGCTTACCATTACCATCTATGTGTACTTCCATGCCCATAATTTGTTTTGCTTCTCCTTGATCCCTCATCTGAATTGTCCTGTCCACCTGAGTCATTTTCTTACTGATTTTATCCATGTTTCGGCTTGCAACGAGCATATCATCAACAAAGAACATCAAGACTGTGAATGTACTATAAACCGTATAGTCATTCCTACCCTTTGAAAAATTCTGACTCACTATGAAGGATTCAAACATCTTGTATATTCATCTGGGTACCAATAGGCCATACAATGAATTATCTAGCATACAAACAAATTTACCGTTGTGATCTTCAATCAACCCTTTTGGTTGTTCCATACATACTATATCTATGTCAATGATGACCTTGTGAGAAGTAGGATCCCACACACAACATCCCTTTATACCACCATCATAACTTGCAGAGATATAAAACAAGCAGGAATTCAGAAACAAAGATTTTAAGTCTGGAAATGATTTACCACTTACCAATACCTGCAATTATTTCTTTCTCTTATGACCTTGATGCTTCTGCCATAAACAAGAAGATACATATGTTACTTCAGATGCTACTTTGGTATTTCCTTCCAGCTTATAAAGGTTATCAACCTTTGTTTCCTTCATCACTACTAAACTACCTTTCGACAATGTGAGTGCTCCAGCTTGACCTGTATACTTATATCCACAAGAATCCAACACTCCCAATGAAATCAAATTTGATTTAAGCATAGGTACATATCTAACATTCGTTAATTCCCTAACAATACCATCGAACATCCTGATTCTAATACTGCCAACCCCAACAGTTTTACAGTGAATACCATTTCCCATAAACACTACACCCTCATCAAGAGATTGGTAAGAAATGAACCAATTTCTATGTGAGCACATGTGGTGGGAGGCACCTGAATCTAACTGCCATTCTTCTTGATATTGTAAATTATTAGAAACAGATAAAACTTGATCAATCATACCTGAATTTGTTATAGCCAAATTTGCTTCCTTCGTAGAGTTTTCCTTAGATTCCTTTCTCTTCCAGAAATCTTTCTTGAGATGTCATGTTTTGCCATAGTACCAACATTTTGCTTTACCCTTTCTGTGTCTTAACTTAGATCGAGAAAAACTTCTCTCATTTTGCTCTTTAGTTTGACCTATGACCAGCATCCCCTCTGAAGTTGAGGTTTCTTTACTAGATTTTCTCCTCATCTGCTCAGCCAACAAAGCTCCCACAACAGAGTCATAATCTAAAACTTCTTATGAGCTAAAACTAATAGAGGTGACTAGATTATCCCAAGACTTAGGCAACGAACACAATAGTGTAATAGCCTTTTTTTTTCCCAAGAGAAATTAACTCAAATTTATAAATGGTATAAATTCGTTTACAAAACTCTGAAACCAGACATATAAGCCGGATCAGTGCGAGAACCAGATCAGATCAGAACTTATGATTAGAAATAAAGAAGCCAGGGAACAAATAGTGGATGAATTACGAGTCCAGTAACTATCACAACTATCACGAAAGAAAACTGAAGCTCTCAATACGCCTCTTGTTCTGTCAATCGCCCATTGTAGTAAATCTGTCACCACGGCGAAAGGAGCCTGCCTCCGTCACCAAAAGAACAGACATATACAAGCAGAAACCAAGGCTCTCTGTGCTCGTTTCCTGAGCAGCGAAACTGACTTTATAACTCAAAGAGATTGAAGGAGGAAATCGGGTTCTCCTGTCCTCTGTCACAGTGATAAATATAAAGTCTTCCGACCACTTGACCAAGAGCTCTCTTAGAGAGAACATCCGCCTCTGAGTTGAACGATCTGGGGAGATGGCGGAAGGAGATGTCAGTGAAGGAGAGAGCCAGCTGTTGCGTTTTTAGTTTCCAACCTTCCACGTGAATGGAATGGAGATTGCACTTACGATTAATCCAGTCAATGATAACTTTCGAGTCGCCTATGACCTGTAGATGATTCAGGGACCAAAAGGATGCAAGCGTAAGTGTAGCCCATAAGTCCAGGAGCTCGGCTTTGGTATTTGTACCCCTACCACAACTTAGAAACCACTTTGTAGTCCTCTCCGGGTGAGATTTGAAAGTACCTCCAGCACCACAGCATAAACCAGAAGACTGAGCCGCTCCGTCAAAACATGCCACAGAGAAACCTTCAGGCAGGAAAGAATCCACCATTTTTAAACGAAGAGCCTTGACTGTAGACTGTTGCCAGTGTAATAGCCTTATCTTCATCTTCAAATTTAACTTCCATACTAGTCAATTGAACTATAAGGGTATTAAAGGTATTTAAATGGTCAGCAACTTTTGTACCTTCTTTCATCCTCAAACTGTACAATTGTCTCTTCAAGTAGATTCTACTTGTCAAGGACTTTGTCATATATAGACTTTCCAACTTGCTCCATAAGCCAGATGGTGTATCCTCTCCTACGATATTAAACAGAACCTCATCCGCCAGACATAAACGAATGGTACTAAGAGCTTTTGCATCCAGATCTTCCCATTCCCATTCTATCATGGTTGTTGGTTTCTTTGACTTGCCTGCAAATGCTTTTTGCAACCCTTGTTGCACCAATAAATCCCTCATATTGAGCTTCTAGAGCTCAAAATTGTTTTTACCGCTGAACTTTTCAACTTCAAACTTCGAACTCTGCATCTTAGCCATTAGCACAAAAAATCTTCCAATACCCACTGCTTATAAAAAATCCTTTTAAGTGTGGAGGAGTAATAAATAAGGTTAAATGTGGATCCTTAATAAATAAGGTTAAGTAATAACCCCAAAAGGTTTAAAAATAATAAAAAACTTATATACCTTTTATCCACTCTTTAACCTATTAACCTTGTCTTTGACTTCAACAAAACATTCACGTGATCCACCTCAGATAAAGGTACTCCTTCCAATATTATATTAAATTCCAAATATACCTTTTAAAAGGAGCCTCCACGTGACTTGACTTTCACGTTTTTTTTTTTTTTAAGGAAATTCAATTTTGGAAGAAGCCAAAAAAAACTTTGTACCTTAACTTTTAAATAACCATACGAATATTTTTAAGGATCGACTTCTCAACACAACGCTCCCCTTATCAAAATAAACCAGCGCTGAAAATTGGAATTTGAAGAAAACATAAGGGGCGGCTAATCAACGCTCCCTCACTCCTTGATGCCCAGTGTTGACTTGAACCAGCGCTCTCTCCCATCCTCATTTTATACACAGAGATTTAGCTCATGCGGATGGCCTCACGAATCTCCAAAGCTCCGCTCTGATACCACTTATTGGAATTGCAAACGCGGAAAACACAATTCACAGTGATAATTAACAATCACACATATAAGGAACACACGGATTTCACGTGGTTCACCCAAATGTTGGGCTACGTCCACCAAGCATAGGCATCGGTTGTCTTATTATTCAGATCATGGAGATTACATCATCTCACTCACACTCAGTCATTTTTCCTCTACGGGCTTACATGAATTTATACATTCACACAAGAAACTGATTAATAAATGCAATCCCTATCCATATTCTAACTTGGTCTATTTGGTTGTAACCAATGCAAAATAATAGGATCCAAATCTGTTCTTGGTAATTTGTTGTCACCAAATCCCAACAAATATGAAAAATGAACACCAAAATAATATAAATATTAATCTAGAAGAATATGGAGGAAAATTTTCAGAATATGAAGCAATAATAAGACATGATTATAGGGATTCTAGAAGAATATGGAGGAAAATTTTCAAAATTTGAAATGGATTGTTGCAAGACAAAGTGCTCTGTTGAGTGCACAAACTAAGCATCTCTTTCAAACTCTACATCTACATGATAGCCTACAAGTTAGACACAGGACAAAGATAAGGATGAGGATTCTTGACAACAACTTAAGAAACCAATGGAAGTGGACCAACCTTCTATTCCTCCATAGCCAAATCTTCAACAATAAATGTGTTAAATGTTGTAAATCAATATGCATTTTGAATGTTTATTATTATAGGTACTTGTCATGATAGTATCTATATATGGAATGCAAATCTTAAATGATAGGAAAATTTGATGGTGTGGTTCAAATTTTTTTTGAAACAGCTAGCATGCTCTGTAATAGTTTACCTGTAATATTTTACCTTTTTATTAGTACAAAATTCTACAGTCCAGTTAAAAAAATAGAAATGAATACATAAAAATTCAGCCTCTTTAGCATGGACAAAGTTTCCTAAGAATTTAAAGAGATGAAGTTACATGAATGCTTGATCCATATAAAGAAAGGTTCTGCGATCAATACTATATGTAAATAGAGAATTATTTTCTCCATTCACAAGGTTCTGCGATCAATATTATAGAAAATATTTGTTTATTAAGTATAAAGAGATACATATAGTCTCAATTCACAATACCTAAGATATCTATTGTATCAATAGATATCTATTGTCTCAATTCACAATGTCCTTGAACCATTTCGGGTAGATCAAAAACAACTTCGATTTTTTTCTATACTCGAAATGGATAATAGATAATAAAAACAATACAAAAATGGATCTAATTTAAAACTGGAAAATGGTTGGTTATTAAAAATGGAAAACAAACAGTTCATTGATAACTAAATTATCTCAAAACTAAAAAATCTCTAAATCACTAACTATTTCTAAATATGGAACTCAACTACAAAAATTCAAAGGTTGTTTTAGAGACCGTTCAGTGGAAGTGTCTACTTTCCTACAAACTTTACAAGAATTCGTCTCTCTCTGTCCATCACACATCATGATGTACTGATAGTTACTTCGTTTGAAGTGTCATTCAAACAACATGACTATAGGGTTCGAATTTCACACTGAAAACCCGTCAAATTTGACGATTTTGACTATTATTATTCTAGGATTTGAGGAATTTCAAATTGGAAAAGCCCATCAAATTTAACGATTTTAACTACTATTGTGTCAATTTAATGATTTTAACTACTTTTATGCCAGTTCTGTCCATTTTAAGGAAGAACATTGACGGTTACACGAAATTTTCAATTGTCTTGTTAATAAAGGACAATATATATATTTTAAAATATTAAAGATTAACTTTCTTGTTAATACAGGACAATATTTGGTTTTTAAACTATTGAGGATCATATTTAATTTTTTAAATATTTAATCCTTAAAATGACTATGAAGAAGAAAAGTTAGTTTAGTCATTAAAGCAATAAATATTTAATAAATAGGTTGGAAGAGATAAAAGTGCCTCTCGAATTGAGGGTTGTTGCAATAGGGATGTATGAGAACCTTATTGCTAAGTTTAAAAACAATGAGGGCTGGTCAAAAGAGATTAACTGCAATATCGGAGTCAAACAAGGTTGTCCCTTGTCCCCTACCCTTTTTGGCGTATACATTGATAAGTTAGAAGAATGCTTGGAAAAAACAGGTTGTGTCGGCCCTACTCTCACTGGTATAGTCAGCAATCTTCTTCTTTATGCCGATGATATAGTTCTTATGGAAAGGAGTCCTTGTGATCTTGAAAACCAACTAAGAATCCTCAAGGATTTTTGCTCCAATATGGGTATGACTGTTAATACTGATAAGACTAAGGTCATGATTATTAAATCCAATAAGATCCCTTATGATACCTTTGTATATGAAAACAACAACTTGGAGGAAGTGACTTCATACAAATATCTTGGAATTGATATTCACCACAAGCTYAATTGGAATTATAGCATTGAGAAAAGGATTATTGGGGGATGGAAAGCTTATTATGGGCTTGAAAACAATTGTAAATCAGTTGATCTTTGGAGTTGGGATAAGAAGAAACTCCTCTTTGAGACTCTTGTTACACCTGTTATTCTTTATGGATGTGAAGACTGGGGATGTAGTATCTCTCGTGAATCCTTGAGAAAGATAGAGCAAATAAAAAAAAAATTATAACCTATAATCTCAAAATTAAAGGAAATATGCCCTATCCCATCCTCCTCTTAGAAACAAGCCTCTCCCCCATTGAGAGCATGGCTATGACTAGATACCTAATGTATAAGAACAAGGTAAACAACATGGAAGACAAGAGGCTACCTAAAATTGCTTCAAAATCAAGTCATAACCACCATCGACTCAAGCAAGGATGGCATAAAGACGCTCGGTCTTGGCTAAACTATTGGGGAATCATGGAAGAAACCATTTTGCAGAATAAAGATACTATTAAAAAAAACGTCCAATCAAAATTTAAGGAAAAAATGTGGTGTGATAAAGAGTTAGAGGAAAAAAGAAAATTAAGGTATTATAAAGTTGCAATCAACCATAATCTAGAAGATCAAAATTATCTATCTGTTTTGCCAAGTGTAAAGAAAAAAATAAGCATTGCTAAGATAAGAACAAATTCTCATGAGCTCCATAGTGAAACTAGGCGTTGGTCAATTCCTAAAACTCCATGGGATGAAAGAGTGTGTCACCTTTGTGACACTAAGAAGGTTGAAGATGAAAATCATTTTCTCTTAGATTGTCCAGCCTATACCCATATTAGATTTCATTTTCAAAATATTTATCACACTACCAACCTTCCTAACCTCTTAACTCAACAAAAGTATGGTGATCTTGGAAAACTTCTCTTAATGCTTTTCGAGCACATAAACAAAATTCTAAAGAATCACAAGTAATCACTTACCCTCTTTCGGTCTTAGTGGACGTTAATCATCATCATCATCATCATTAAAGGTATTAAAAAATAATTTTGGATATTATTTTGTAGGATTAACTACTTAAAATAAGTTATTAATTTATGATTTGTATTATTCATAAGTTATAAATGAAGTAGTAAGCTAAGTAAATTTGATTGTGGAGAGTTTTTGGTGTGCCATCTAAACTAATACTTTATTTGTAGTTGACAATGCTATATCATCCAAACCTGGTTTATATGTGGTCATCAAACTATCAATCTTTGGTAATCAGGCATGTTAATGACTAACGACTAGATTATCGCAATCTAATTTTAAGTTTGTTAACTCATTAAATTAGGAGCCTTTCGTTCACTCCACAGGATGGGAAGAAGTATAATTTGTCATTAAAGTAACATTTTTACTATTAAAAAAATGTTTATTTAAATTATTATAATAATTTAATTTGAAATATGATTTATCTCTATATACAATTTTAATTTTATTATGAAAAAAGAATTATTTTATTAAATTTATAAATCGTAATGTAATACACTCAAAATTTGCAAATCTAATATGTAAACATAGCTTTTCTGAACGAAATGATCTATGTTGTTAAAAAACGGCTACAAAGATTAAACCCAGCTATGGAACCGTGAATTAATTCCCTAAAGGTGTTTCCCCTAAGGCTTTTAATATTTTGGGAGTTTCTTGCTCCCTCATAAGGCGTTTTCGTCCTACAATATCTTAAGCAGAAAGTTGCACTCAAAGACTATAAAAGCATAACGAATTAAACGAGTAGAACTAATCTAAGAACCAAAATTTGAATGCCAAAGGATTTAAAAAAGAATCCACGAAAAGTTTGAAACAATAAAGAATGGTTACAAAGGGATAATAAATTAAAGCAACTAAAATTATTCTCTCAACTATTCTCAGAATTTGAAAGCGAAGAAAGAATCCATGAAAGGTCTAAAAGGTTTGAAGCAACAAAGAATTCTTACAAAGACAACCTACTTCCAAAATCGAAATTTGAAAAGGTCTGTGTTCTCAAGCTTTGTTTCTTTACTGTCTTGAGTTTCGCCATAGATATTTATATTTGGTCACTTCATTTACTGTATTTGTTATCGGATTCAAAATTTCTTTGATAATTAATGTTTTTTTAACGGATGAGGCAGATGTTTGATAACACCTGTCATGGAGAGTGCATGGATAGCAAGTGGCAGAAATGTATGGATAGGAAGTGGCAGAAAACAGTGTTACTAATGGAGGGTGGATAGTGTGGGACCTTGCATGAGGCCCACATGCCTCCTACTCCATCAAATAAAAAAACAATTAAACAAGAGAACCTTACCTCATCTCTCTGCCATCTACTTGTGCCACTTCGCCTGGCTCCGACCTTTCTCTTCTGCTCTGCACAATATAATTCATCACGGTAGCTAACGGAAGCAACCCCTCATGTCCCACGGATTTTAACTACATCCATCAAATTCCATGGAACTCCACTTTCTGCTAGTCAGGTAATCATTATGACCAATGTCGGGATGTATTGTGGAGCTTATCTGTGATAGGACTAGCGCAACACTTACAAGACTCCTCCATGTTTGGGTTTCGCGACTATGTCGCCGCCACTGCCAGCTTGAATGAATTCAAGCAACAACTTTCTTCATTGCCCACGGTTGCCCTTTCCCTGACCTTGGCCTCCCTCAGCCTGAACACAACAGTGTTTGTTTCAAATAGTACTCGGTGCGATGACATACAGACAAAACATGATTGGATTGATCTTTTGGGCACTACCGCAATCGATTCGTCCCGCAAAGGGCATCTCTCCGACTTAGCAGTTTGCAGTTCATGCTTTTATGGCACTCAGCAAGTCATGGGCAAATTGGACAAGATGAAAAAAAACGTTACTGATATAGGTGCTTTCCTATGCCTACAGTTTGCGCTTGTCTATGCTGCCAAGGTGAGTAAAATGGGGCCAAAGAGCGCAATAACCGCTTCTTGTATATTCAGATTGGGCATGTACCCACCCAGAAAGAAAGATGACAGCGATCTGGTTTTAATCTCGACGCCTGCGGGAGCTTATAGTCGTTTCTTTTTCGGGGTTTCTGATCGTATGTCTCTTGCGGGCGAAGAGGAACTACGGTGCTGAACACAGGCAGTTCATAAATAGGAACATAAACCTCCTGATGGTAACTGCGAGACCAAACACGGGTGCATTACAGCTTGTTAAATAATGCATTTACGTATCCTCTCGGCACTCTACTACCCCATTCTCCTCCATAGAAGTAAATTTCAGATTCAAAATGAGTATGGAAGCATAGGATATGATGCAGGATCAACAGGTTTATAGAAGAGTTCGAGTGATCCAAGTGGATTTTGGGCTATAGAAGAGTTCGAGTTGTTAAGAGTAAAATTTATCGTTTCAATATATTTGCATATATATATATATATATATATATATCCATACATTGGTCGGCTGGTTTCTGGACACAACAGATAGGGTCAGCTGTTTAGCTGCGAGGATGGAGAACCAAATGAATGTCACTAATCCTCCTCCCATGTCTGAAAAAACTGGAGAGAAGCCTATTCCACCTATTCTATATCGAGTTTATGCTTGCTTTCACTTGGTTCTTATGCTATCCTTCTTGGGCCATCGTCTATTGAATCCCCTTGATGAATCTTATGGGGTTTGGATTCTAGCATTTGCCTGCGAGCTTTGGTTTTCTTTCCAATGGTCTTTTTATTGCAACATGAGATGGTTGTTCATTGAATATACAACTTACCCAGAGAGACTTACATGCAGGTGTATACCATCAGCCATTTATAGTGTAATCGTATATGGAGGTTTTCTTTTATTTATAGAGTACGATATGGTTTGTGTAGTAGTTTTTTATGCTTTCTTAATGTTCTAGATATAGTGGAGAATCTGCTTCAAAGCTTGGCCACATGCTGGAGGACTTGGCCAAAGCAAAAAAAAAAAAATCCATCGCTTGGCCATGAGGTGGAAAGGCCACGACTTGGTATGAGGAAGAGCAGCAAAGAAGTCATGCTCGACGGTGAATTCAAAGTCTAACCAAGCAGTTCCTAAAACACAGTTGAAGCTCTTCAAGCTATCAAAAAGAGATTTGACATCAAAAATTGGATTTCTGATCCTGGCTTCATTCATAAGTTCTTTTAATATATTTATTGTAATATATTTATTCATAAGTTCTTTTAATATATTTATTGTAATATATTTATTCATAAGTTCTTTTAATATATTTATTGTAATATATTTATTCATAAGTTCTTTTAATATATTTATTGTAATATATTTATGCTATTTTTAATAAAGAGAAGGTTTCCTACAATTCAAATCTCTCTATATAGCTGGATGTCGATTCTCTTTAATGTTGTTGTTAGTTTATATATATAAGAATTTGGATTGCAGTTTTGTTATTATATCATAAGTTTTGTTATTATATCACAATTTAAGTAAAGAAAACAACAATTAATCCACAAAATGCACAAAAAAGATTCTTATAACATAACTTAAAGAAAAGAGAATGACATCACCCAGGGGCAGAAAGTTTAAATCAGGGAAAAAATGGATCATTGAAGCATTTATTTTCAATATGGATTAATTGCAAGCGAAAACAAAGAAATTAAGATTAATTCAGTACAACGTGAAAGCACTACAACTTAAAAACACAGAGAAACTATATATATTGATAGAAGAAACTATATATATATTGAAACTATATATATGCTAGGTTAAACAATACAACGTGAAAGCACTACAACTTAAAAACGCAGAGAAACTATATATATAATGAAATTATATATAATGAAACTACGCAGAGAAACTATATATATATAATGAAACTATATATATTGAAGGGAAAATGTCATTAAAGAAAATTAAGATTACAAATGTATATATGTAAAATTCTTTGGCATACCTGATATATATAAGTAGGCAGGTTTGCAAATAAACTGAGCGGAACTGATCTTCAAATCTATCCAAAGATGAATGAAGAATATTGTTGTTTGATAATTGAAATGGAAATTGTCCATTCAAGAGGCTTTATATAGAAAAATGGTGAAGATCACACGACCGACCTAGTGTTGATCGACTTACCAGTGGTTGCCTAAAAGTGGTTGCCTAAACCGACTTCTTGATTGCGTGCAGTAGTTACACTTTGTTGCCATGATTGACGTCTTCAATTGCCATTCATGTCGTTTTAAATGTGCTTTAAATGTACTGACATGTAGTTTTAAATGTGCTTTAAATGGGCTGACAGTTTTAAATGTGATGACAGGGATTGTAAATGTGGAAATTGTTGGGTTAGTAAATGCTTGCACAAGGTCACCTATAAAAGCAGATTTAGGCCGATTCAATTTAAATTATTAAAATAACAAAAATAAATAGATATTCAATTAATATTTGTAATTTTATTTGTAATTAATAAATATAATAAAAATTTCATATTTTGCAATGTTTTTACTATCT
>ML803924.1:0-56038 GCA_009831015.1 Picea engelmannii
TCATCATGTATCAATGACAACTCATTGATCCATCTTCATCTATGCATTCTCATCAAGGACAATACGTATTAGATTACATCAATCATCAATCAATCAATCCTTTGACATCAATAAATCACTTGACATCAATCAATGACATCAATTAATCAAACCATTGGCATCAATGACAACATGATCCAACAACTCCCATAATCATTCTCATAATTTGAAAATTAAATATCAATGATATTTTAAATTATATCCAAAATATCCAAAATATCCAAAATAGTATGTTGTCCAAAAACTTCAGTAGTCAACTATTCTCAACAAAACAATAATAAAATATACTCAAAAATCATATTTTCCACTTTGGTAGGCAATTTTCCCTTTGTTGTTTCTATCTCCTTAGGACTTTCCTGAATTAGCCTTAGGTTGTGTGGAGCCTTGAGGCTTGATCTCACCTATGACATGAGAACATCCAAGTGCATGCGGGATGAAACAGATTTGGTTGAATCACTTGAGGGAGAGGAGGGGGAAACAATAACTTTTCCTTTGTCATGCATGTGGTGGGCTTCAGTTTTGAATCTTTTGCTTGCGTGGGAGGACTGTACAAGTGAGTGTGTAGGGGAAATTTGGAAATTTCGGTTAATAGGTGGAGGAACAGGTAGAGAAAAATTTTGCTAGCCACGATGTTGGGAGACTGTTGGGTGAACAATCTCCTGCCATCCGTCATTCTCGGGAACTTGAAGTTGCAATGAAACATGAGGGGGCACAGGGATACCAGGGACATGTTGGGGTTTGAAGGGAGGCCTCTCTAGTCTAGGTTGGAATGCCCCTTGTCCAATCCAATTGAAAAATCTAGCTTGGAAGAGTTGGTTTAACTCTTGAGGATCCGCATCAAAATGTATCGAGAATCTTGGCCTTTAAGGCCCTCTATTCCAATTCCCTCTACCCATGTTATTTCGGCCATGGCTTCCTCTGTTGAAGAATCCCATCCTGTATACACCGTTTATTAGCAACTAGCTTCTAAAACAAACCATACATAACATCTCTTAATATGAAACAAAGTTTGGCCCAACAATCACATCAGACCCATGCAATCCAATCCATAAAATTCATTTAATAATTGTCAATGAGCAGGGGGTGAATAAGGGTTCTGGGATATCTGAGAGGGTTTTATTGGGTAGAAAAGTGATAAAATGAAAGGGAGTAAGAACATTGTTACCGTTCAACAATTCATAAAACAATCGACTGTGCAACAATAACAAAATCATATCAGTTGTGATCCATCTCTGTGTTATTTCTTAATCGTTGTAACACAGAGTTTTTTTAATTTAATTTTAAGAATAGGGCATGCAAAATGAATATGGGATTGTGACGGGATTCATAATGAGAGAAAAAGTGAGAAAATGACAGGGGATTTAATGGATATTGTTCATAAAATAAATTAAATAATAAAAAATCATAACTCTTTATTAAAATCAATCCAAAAAGAACCAACATTCACTGCTCCTCAATTGTATACAAAACCGCTTGTTGTTTCAATAATTAAATTTCCCAGAATTCCTTAATTCATAACAGTCTATGCAATATTAACTTATAAAAAACATTTTCCATTGAACAATATTGTTTAACAAAACATTGATCCCTTCTTCCTTTAAAAAAAAAAAAAAATCAAAACATGCACAACAATATGCTCAACATCTATCCCTGATAATCCATAATGCGCCACAATAACAATCAACATCCACTGTTTACTAATCAACAATTGGGACCAATTAAAATGTACACAGATCTCTTTTCAAAACGTAAACAAACTTCAAAGCATGCCTAATTATACACAGGTATTCATCATATCAATCGAAAAAATCTTGAAATGAAACAATAGTCAACCCAAACATAAACCCCGAACCTTATCTCTATGGGTATAACTTCCTTTTAAAACAATTGGTAGTTTGTACGATGATTCCAATATAATATATGAAGAAAACAAACCAAACTAACACACGAGCATCTTTTAAACTTGTCAGAACCCTGATCAGGTTTAGTAAAATTCACACAGGTGTTTTCATATGCAATCAAGACCATGTTGGATAAAACATAGTGAGTGAACCATAACAAATAGGAAGATAGCCCTCGACTGTATGAAACCGCTCGTTTCCATTTTTATTTGTTCAACCAATTTTATCATAGAAGGACCAGATAGAGACTCGACAAGAGAGCATGTGTCTTAAATACTTCCATAACCATTTAACTGATAAACCAATACTTGACAACCCAGAAGGTGCTCGAAGAGAGCCAAGGCAAGTCAGAGTTCAAGTCAGGCTCTGTCGAAATCAAATGTAGGGAGGCAACAAGCTTGTTTGTCTTTTTAAACAAACACACATGGAGCTGACGGTCTTCTGGGCCTTTTATCTATTTAACCATCGATTTACAACCATAGGCCCAAAAACAATTTGAAATGAACAATAATGAGCCACATGGTCCCTCGAATTATTACTCCAAGTCCTGGATGGAAACAATATTTAAAACCCGAGGAGAGCAAGGACAGGCAGAGTAAAATAACCCAGTGCACACAGGTGTGTCTAAACTTGTAGAGAAGAGACGAGAGTCAACTTAATAGTGGTGGTTATTAAAAAAAACACATAGATATAACACATTTTTCCAACCCTTAAGAGCCAAACAACTTGACAACAACAACAATGAGGACACACACATCCTTTTGACAGAATGCCAAGATACAACTTGTATCATTCAAAACCACACAGGCATGTATTAACATTAGGGGCCAACCAAGACTGGATCTTGAGACACTTCAGTGAAAAGAAAGAAAGAACGGGCCATCAACTATGACTCGGGGTTTGAAGAAAATAACACAACAACTATTGGAAATTTCTCTGGGACTGGGTAAGGGTTACCACCACGACTAAGAGGAAAGGAGTTAACCAACAATGATACACATAAACAAAAACCCTCAATCATCAACCCAGAGCCATATTGCACCACTATTTACTTATTATTCCACAGAGATCCATCATGAAACTACACTGACCGAGAAAAAAAACAATGCACAACTTAAAAATACACATTCCTTTGCTTGCAATTCCAAACATTTTATAGTCATAGCAAATAGCCATAACACGATATTTATACACAATCGAAATTATCAAGAACACACAGAATCCAAGCATCACTGATCTATCATTTGGTTCATACAACAGAGAATACATCATGGATGGATAGAAAATAATCATACCTGTGGGAAAAATGATTAAATGGTGAGTTGGCCGAGCTTTCTCTTCCAAGAGCCTAAAATGTGGAGCTTCACAACCAACCAAGGGAAATTGCAACAATGGAGCAATTCTAGGGTGATGGACGATAGGGAAATTGAAACAATTGAACAATTACTACATGTCTCTTCCATCACCTGTCCCCATTATATTCGAAGTACGAGACAACCCAATAAGCATCACATTCACCAATAATCAAGCCATATAACCAATGCATATTCAATGCCAAACCATTGTGAGATCTGAGGCGATATCCATTGCATAGTGTGCCACCCAATATAGTTTACATGTTAACCCTTGCCATAAATCCATGCAATAATCCATAATAACAATGCCATATGTGCCTCCATTTAAATCTAATGAAATTCACATAGTCTATTAACCAAACAAATAACATAACAGTTAGGACTAACATTAGTATCCCTTAACTCTTTCATTTGAAATTTGCATATAGTCTTTTATTATAGCTCAAATACATAGTTTCTTTCCTTTTTCTATACTTTAGAAACTTTTCATAGTTTTTTTCTTTGATTTGATCATGCTATCATTAAATTATCCCTTGCATATATGTGGCTAGGTAATCAATCATAAGAATTAGCAACAAGTTTATAACATAGCAACTATAAATAACATGCTCCTCATACCCATAAAATTGTCTTTTGTCGCAAAAAAGCATTCCACAATAATGCATTATCCACCTATTATCACGCCAAATGAAACCAAGACTGCATCGTCAAAAATGTAGGATTGTGTAGGCCACATCAAAACAACAGCAAAACATGTGTAATATGTCGATCCTTGCGCCTCTAGTCTACAAGGGGGTCCCACCTACTAGTATTATATTATTAGCATAGTTAAATAATATATCTTTAGCAATACTTTGCGGGCGTAATTCATCGTTACAATTTTAATCATCAACAAGGATGAGTTTTTTCAGTAGGGGTAGCCATGGCAGAAATAACAGAGGCAGGGGAAATTGGAACCGAGGGCCTAAAAGGCCTGGATTTTCCATTCATTTTGATGTTGATCCCAAAGAATTGAACCAATTGTTCCAAGATGGGTTATTTAACTGTATTGGTCATGGAATATTACACCCTTATCCATAAATACCTCATTTCCAGCCTCGAAATATCCCTGGCATTCTCGTTCCTCCACTTGTGTCCTTGCAACCAGAAGTCCCTGTAAATGATGGATGGAAAGAGATGTCAACCCGGTTATCTCTCACCATCGTGTCTATCCCAATATGTTATTGCCTCTCCCACCACCTATCAATCCTAATGTCCAGATTGTCCATGTTGATTCACCTGTTCAATCTTCAAATGCTAGTAAAAGACTAAAAACTAAGGTTCCCCAACCTGTGCAAAATAAAGAAAAGGAAACAACCTCCCCTTCTTCTCCCTCTGATGATTCCTCAAATTTTGTGTCTTCCCTCATGAATTTGAAGGATTATTGTTCCCATGTAATCAGTGAAATATAACCTCAAGGTTCTAAAACCACGAGCTACTTCTAGGAAATCAAAGGGGTGTAATAGTGATAAAAGAAAAATTGTCTCTCATAGTGGCAAGTATGGATTTTAGTTTATGTGTTGAGTTGATAAAGACAGTGTTAATGGTTTGCAGAGAGTTTTGACATCAAGCTCTATTTTGGATAATGTGGATTATGTGGATATTTATATATTTTTGGATATGATTTAAATTATTTCTGATATTTAAATATTCAGTTTGGAAGGTATCTAAGGGATCTACAAGGGTGGCATGTGTTAAAATGATTATCCATTGTGTTATATTTTATGATTTGAAAAGAAGAAAATACGGGAGTCACAAGGGGTCCCACCTACCTAGTTATTATTAATTAAAGACCCTTAATTATTATTATTATTATTTATTTCTCCTAAACTAAATTAGTTAAGTCAAACTAACTTAACTAAAGAAAGTAGTTGAACTACTTCAACTTATTTGGAAAGAATAAAAGTTGAATGAGAAGAAGAAACAAAAGGAGAATAGAAGGAGAAAGGAAGACTAAGGTTTGCTCTTTTGGTTTCATAAGATAGTTTCAGTTTTCATTCATTCTTGAGTTATTCAAAGCCCAATTCTCTTTATGACAACAGGGTCTTATTGTAGACAACAAGGTTCAAGACTAAACCAAACCTTTCAGGCGCTTGTTTTAGAGGTGTTGATCCATCCTTGATAGTCTATGTATTCTTGTTTGTTTGTGAATTAAGTTTCATGGCTAATAAAGATTATCTTGCAGAGTCAAATTGGTAGCAGTTTGTGGCAAGCTGATCCAGATTATAAATTTCAGTTTTTCTTGATTGTCGGAGTGTTTTTGTATGGTGTTCATCGGGGATCTCTAAATCAGACTTTGGTCCATGCCCTCACATGGGTTTTGTAAAGATAAAAACACTTTTTATATCTCAAAATGAAATAAATCAGATTGTTATTTTGTCTTATATATGTGTATTGATGACTTGGTTACTTTTCGCTTTTTGATCTCCATGTCTACTTTCTGTAATCTGTATATATTTCATAAACTTATATAAATTTTATTTTTTATTGCAACATTATTTTCATTAATAAATCATCCTTAATCCTAGTAACTAATACTTACGTATTGAGATAATATTTTTGAGGCTATAAAACCCAGGGTGACATTCCCGACTATCTTGTCCTAGATAGACAAGATTTGAAAATGATTGAGTAAGGTAATTAATACCTTTTCCTCAACATTTATTTGGCAACCATACTGGGATATCTTCCATATCTCTCTGGTTGATTGTATTCGTGATTATCATTGAGTATTTATGATTTTGTTTTTTATTCTTTGACTATTTTCTTATCCTCATGACAGTACCTGTTACAAGGCAGCCCAATATTGAGCACGGTCTTAAAGACCAAACCAACATTTCTTTAACTTTATTCAATACCATATTAGAAACCACTAACACCTTGGCTGATCTTGAACGCTCATGGGTAGTAATTGAACAAGACATAAGTGTTTGAGAATGCTGGGAAGCTAGGCAAAGGAAGCCTAGGAATCATCTATAACTTTCTTTTTCCTAAAGTTTTGATATTCTTTTTCACGTCCTTAAATCCTCGCATCTCTAGGAGAAGAAGAGGATTATCTCTTGAAATTAATCCTATCATTGAAATAGAAAGAAGAAATGTTGTTTTTTCAACCCAACAAGGTACTCTAAGGAGAACTTTGTGTTTATCACCCTTAACCATCATTCACAAAATGGCATCAGTGGGTGGCTCTGGTGGCACTGGAGGTGCCTCATCAGTGATTGGTAGTTTGTATAGCCATCAGGTCCATGTCCAATCTACTACCAACCCCACCAAGGTCATAAAGAAGTATGGACTTTTTCAATTCAAGGAAGATGCTACTACTACCCCATGGCATGTATCCTCTCCTTTAAACCTAAAACCTGCCACTGGTTTGCTACCAAAATTTAAATAACATCTTCCTAGGTTTTCAAGAAATAACACAGTCACTACAAATGAACACTTGGTGGCATTATCTAATCCCTATCACAATATAGGAGCTAATGACAATGATACTTGTATGCACCTGTTTGTCAACTCTCTCGAAGGGAAAGCAAAGATAGATTTCTTCGATCTCCCTCCTAATGTTATTTCCACTTGGGAAGAGTTAATTTACTGGTTCAAATCTACTTATGGGTAGTCTAAGGGATGAGTCAAACAATCACGGGAATAAAATAACATTCCATACAAAGACAGTGAGACTATCAAGTCTTTCAACCTACGCTTCACCAAGTTGTATAACCAAATCCATGAACTTATTCTCCCCCAGAACCAAGCCATTTTTATGCATTACTATAATTATCTACCTTCCCCTTATCGTCATAGACTTGAAGAAAAAGTTCTTGACAATATTGGCTCTACTCTTCATACTTGTCTAGAGTATGAAGAACAACTCGAAAGAACAAGTATTCCCAAGGGAGAATCAATTAAACAAACAGACATGTCTGCCCTCCTACAACTTGTACAAGATATGAATAACTGAATGATAGCACATGAGAGAAAGGGAAATGTCCCTTCACTTACTCCTAGGGCCTCATCTTCTTCTTCACCATATTTTAGGAATCCCAATGAAAACAAATTTCATCCCAAAGCCATCATGCCTCGCAGTTGGTGTAACTTTTGCGAGGAACATCACGAGGAAAGTACTTGTGAGGTAAAGAAGAGTGCCAAAGATAAAATATTTGGAAAAAGGCCTGAAACTACCATTATTTTTCTAGATTGGTCAGAACCAGAGGATGTCATGATCATAAACATTAGGAATAAATCCTATGCTTCAAAAGGAAAATATGATCCCCCTCATACTTCCTCTAGCCCAAGCTCTGTAAATGTAACGTTTCACCAAGTTGTATAAACAAATTCTTGAACTTATTCGCCCCCATAACCAAGCCTCTTTTATGCATTACTATAATTCTCTACCTTCCCCTTATCGTCATAGTCTTGAAGAAAAATCTATTGAAAATCTTGGTTCCGCTCTTCATACTTTTCTAGAGTATGAAGAACAACTAGAAAGAACAGGTCTTCCCAAGGGAGAATCAATTAAACAAATGGACATGTCTTCCCTCCTACAACTTGTACAGGATATGAATAACCTAATGATAGCATATGAGTGAAAGGGAAATGTCCCTTCACTTACTCTTGGGGCCTCATCTTCTTCTTCACCATCTTTGAAGAATCCCAATGAAAACAAATTTCATCCCAAATCCATCATGCCTCGCAATTGGTGTAAATTTTCCGAGGAACATCACGAGGAAAGTACTTGTGAGGTAAAGAAAAGTACCAGAGATAAAATCTTTGGAAAAAGGCCTGAAACTATCATTGTTGTTATAGATTGGGAAGAACCAAAGGATTTCATGATCATAAACACTAGGAATAAATCCTACACTTCAAAAGCAAAATATGATCCCCCTCATACTTCCTCTAGCCCAAGTTCTGTAAATGTGTTGAACCTACAAAGAATAGATCTAGCTAGAAAATACTACACACATTTGCAGAGAGAAATTAAGAAAGAAGCAAGAGAGAAAGAATAGAAGAATTCTCATTAACCATAATGAATAATGAATAATTTACACATGATATACTCTGTATAACTCAATCAATGCACACTGGAGGAGAACCAATGCACCATAGTGGTGGTCTAGAGTGATATGGACACACACCAGCAGTTACGGGAGTGAACTACCACCTAGTCTAGTCTCTCAGGTAGTTACGGGAGTGCACTGCCACCTAGTTGAGTTAACTAGTCAACCAGTCTTCAGTTAACTGATTGAAATAGAGTGTAGTGAGGAGTAGATCAAGGAATCATGGTTACTGCACCATTCTGGTGATGAAACCAATGCAAGTGCGCATTAGCATGGTGATGATCCCAATGTTGCATGGTGACAAAACCAATGCAACATCTAGACTCAACTCAACTAGTCAAACTGAAGATAATATTCTCTAGGTGGAATATTCTCCCCTAAAATATAGGAGACTAGATAATGACTAATTATGACTAATAAACAAGGAAAAACTTGTTCAGATTTGGGTACCTTGGAAAGTGGTCCCCTTGTGTTTGTGAGCTTCTAAACACATGAGGGAAGTACTTTGTACCTTGTACCATGTACTTTATGTCTAATTTCACTTTGACTTAGGATATTTAAGTCAAAAGTGAAATTTGGTCATTTTAGCCTAAAATGACAATTAATTCACTTTGTGGGTGAATTAAGGGACATAAAGTGAAACTATGGAAACATAAATAAAGTGATGTTTGAGTTGATATTTACTTGATATGATATCAACCATTGATTAGGGATGAGATGAGATGATCTCATCCACCCAAGTTTTAGGTTTTTTGATGCTTCCTTAAGGAGGGCGCAAGGGGCAAAAAAGGGCTCATTCACTCATTTGTTAACTTGGAGAGATTTAGAGAGAGAATGAGGATGAGGTTTCAGTCATATGTTGAGGCTAGCTTGGGTGCTCCCTTCCATGGATATAGCTAACAGGGTTAGGGCCTTGTTTATTTAGTGGGGAGATTCATGTTCTAAGGAGGGCACACTTGGTGAGGAGGGCCCATCATCAGTGGGGAGGACTTGTAGAGATAAGATTGTAGTGAGGTCTATTTCAGAGGGAGGATACTCATCAATATCAAAGTATTGTGGAGGGGTTTCTTTTTCAGAGATTTTAGTTGGCTTCTAGCTCCAGTTCAGTGGTCTTCTCAGCATTTTTGGAGGGCGCACCATCCTAAGGTGCTCTTGCTTCATTTGTACTTGTGTTTCATATTGGATCAAGCTTCTATTGTATCAGGTTCATCTATATTTTTTACTTTTTGTATTCCACCATCTATTCTCCTCATATATAGACATATATTCCAAACTGGTTTTCCCTAGGGGGGTTTTATCTAGGGTCATGTTGAAAAAAAATATGTGTGTTCAATTTCATGTATGTTAGAGAGTAGAACTATTCTATTTTCAGCTTTAAATATCTCTATTTGTGTTACATTTATTTTGGTATGCATGTGCTAACCCTTGGTGACTAAACCTACATGCTAGAGAACCTAAATTGCAAATGTAACCGTAATAAATCAGCAAGAAGTTCCTGAATTGTTGGCTGTCCTAAAACAACATCAAAACCTTCATTGACAGTTGAAACTTAGAGCCAAATTGAGGTCAAAGACATACCTAGTTGGCAGCTTGATAGGACCAGGAAAATATTCATGGTATTAGAGTTGAGGTGGCTGATGTTTTGAGTAGTTTGGACAACATATGAGTGGGTTGTTATAGACATCTTCTTGGCATATTTTTTGGACAGCCATTGATAGTGTTTAGTGGCAGCTTGTTGGAAGAATTTTGTAGAGGGTTGTAGAATAGTTTGTGCACATTTTCGTTAGCCTCTTTTCACACCTACGTGGACAAGAGTGAGGTTGTATTTCATGACCTCTTTTCACACCTATATTGCTAGGAGTGAGGTCGGTGTTCTCTTTCCTCTATTCACACATGTGTTGACATGAGTGAGGCAACGTTCCTTTATAGTTGGAGCATCAGTTTAAGTGAAGTTTGGTAGTCATTTCAACATCTCATATGCGTGCAGAGGATAGATAGCTGGGGCTAGCAACTGGTCGACTTGGAAGGCGAGGATAGTCTTTGTCTTGGCGGATCTCAAACTATGGGATATAGTTGAGGCACATGTGGTTGTTCCTCTTGCTACTTCTCCCATCTCGTTGGCAGAGTTCAGGAAGAGGAACAACAAGGAAAAGAGGACGATATGTGATTCAGTGCAAGATCACACCATTCCCCACTTGACTGAGAAATCTTGGGCATATGAGATGTGGGCAACTCTATGTAAGATTTATCAGAGCTCTAATGAGAATCTAAAGAAGGTTCTCCATGATCGATTGAGGGGAATTTTCATGCTCGAGGATGAGTCGGTTACTTCTTTCCTTGTTTGATACACCTAGATCATAGACGATCTTGGAGCTGTCGGAGAGGTGGTGGAACCCAATTCTATGGTGAGGACAACGTTAAACAGCTTTACCAAACCATGGGGTCCATTCGTTCATGGCATTGTTTCCAGGGATGTCATGCCCGCATGGGAGAGGATGTGGGATGAATTCGTTCAGGAGGAGACTAGACTTGTGGTAGAGGCTTCTGGACAACATCAACAACAAACAATGCAGGGTGATGAGGACCTTTCTCTTTGGACAAAGGGAAATAAGAATACCGATTGGGGAGGTCGACAGGGTCCCAAGTTTGGGGCCCCACCATAGGGAGGAGAGAGAAGTAGTGGGATGAAGAGAGACATGAGCTCAGTGAGATGCTTTGCTTGTAGGGAGATGGGTCACTCTGGAGGAAAATGTCCCAAGAAGAAGAAGAAGAAGTTGCAGGATGTTTCAGTAGCAACAACAAAGGAGCTTGAGTTTGATGAACAATTTGCGAGAGAGTGTGCATTCGTGACTACTTTGTATGTTGTTACACCATCCAACATAATATGGGGAGACAGAGTTGAGGAGGACCTACTGATTCATAGTAGTGATTTGGAGGGAGCTTAGACTCAGTTTTCATGGACACCATCAGCAGGGGTGACTAGTCCACCCAGGACAACTTCAGTTTCAGAGTTTCCGAGACAGAGGGTTGGTGTAGGGGCTTCAGAGCATCAAAGATTGATGAGGAGGAGTGATAGGACACCATGGAGGCTTGAGCCTCACTTGGCTATGGAGACGGGAAGATCAGGTTCTAGATCCACTTCAGGTGGAAGTTATTTAGTGAGAGGACAATTTGAGGATCTTGGTGAGATGTCGAGATCTAGGTGCTCTTAGTGAGATACCAAGAGGGGAAGACTCTTGGTGAGATTCCAAGAGAGTGACTCTTGGTGAGATGCCAAGAGTAGTGATCGTTGGCGAGATGCCATGAGGTAGAAATCCTTTGTGGGAGACCAAGGTGGAGATATTTGGTTTGATACCAATATCTAGGTGATCTTGGATAGGTGGAGAGACACTTCCATCTATGGATCTGTGTCAGACTACTTTCATTGATCAGGGTACAACCACACTCACCAATTATATGCCAGGAGGCAACCATGTTCACTATAGGGATGATATTGGTGCTGAAGGGAACTTTCCTCGATAAGTTGGAGTGTTGAGATTTGGGTACCTTGGAAAGTGGTCCCCTTGTTTTTGTGAGCTTCTAAACACATGAGGGAAGTACGTTTTACCTTGTACCATGTACATGAGGGAAGTACTATGGTGAAAATAAAGAATGGGTCCTGGCAATGAGCCCATGTTAGGTACCCAAATACAAAAGATACACTGAAATAAAGTGAGGAAAGAGGGAAAAAACTCATGGGAAAAGCCCCCCCCTTAAGGTACAATGTATGTAAAAAAAAGAATTGACAGTTGTTAGGAAACTGTGTCTTTCACTCCAAGACGACTTCGCAGAGAGTGGAACTTCTGCTTAGTGAAGGCCTTGGTGAAGATGTATGTCGTTTGTTCTGCTAAAGAACGGAACTGTAGGTCTATGATCCTCTCATGTACGAAGTCCTGGATGTAGTGCATGTGGATGTAGTGTTCTGTTGAAGGACATAAATGTAGTCTATTGCCTCTGAACTAGATCTCTGCAAAACTTCAAAGTTCTCTAGTTTTCACACCATATGAAGATCGGGTGATGAAACTGAATGCCCAACTCAGTGAGAAAATGTTGTAGACACATATCCTGAATGGTTATGTTAACTACCCCTCTGTACTCTGCCTCGAATGAAGAAAGAGCAATAGCATCATGCTTCTTGCTCAACCAATAGATAGGCCCAAAACCAAGACCAAGTGAGTAACCAGATGTGGACTTGCGATCAATTCTATTGCCATCACAGTGAAAATCAGTAAACTTGATGAGATCTAATGTAGAGTCTTCTGCATAATGAATCCCAAAGGTGATGGCGTTGTGTACGTATCGAAGGATGTGCTTTGAATCCTTCCAATGTAGCTCATGTGGCTCCTGCATGAACCTGGAAACTGCACCAACTACATAGGAGAGATTTGGTCTGGAGTGTGTGAGATACAACAAGCTCGCCACTAGCTTTCTTTACAATGTGCTATCAACCAATGGAGTGTCCTCTCCATCCTCAAGTTTGACTCCTGATAAGAAAGGAGTCAGAGAAAACTTGCAGTCTGTCATGTGAAACCTCTCAAGGAAATCTCGAGCATACTTGGCCTGAGATAGTTTGATGCTTGATGCATCCTAATTTATCTCGAGTCTAAGGAAGAAGTGTAGCAGACCCATGTCCATCAACAAAAACCTGTCATGTAGAATCCTCTTGACTGCAGCAATCATTGAAGTCGAGCAACCAGTGATCAACAAATCATCAACATATAGAAATAAGAGCATAAGTGAATCAGTTGTCTTGAGCATGTAGACATTCGGGTCTGATTTAAAACGTACAAAGTTCTATGAAAACAGGTAGGAGTCTATCTTGGCATACCATGCCCTCGGAGCCTTCTTGAGGCCATAAAGGGACTTCTTCAGTCGACAGACCAAAGATGAGTCATGCATAAATCCCTGGGGTTGCTCCATATAGATCTCCTCAGAGAGATCACCGTGAAGATATGCATTCTTCACGTCCATCTGATGGACTTCCAATCCCTTGGATTTCATAATGTCAAGTTCCAATCGTATGGAATCCATCTTTGCTACTGGAGAGAAGATCTCATCATAGTTAATGCCATCCACCTGCTGAAAGCCTTTGGAAACAAGCATGGCTTTGTATCTTCTAATATGTCCATCCATTTCACTCTTGTTCTTGTAGACCCATCTGCATCTGATAAGTTTCCTTCTAGAAGGAAGGGGAACCAGATCCCAAGTCTGGTTCTCGAGGAAGGAGTTGTACTCCTCCTGCATGGTCGATTTCCAAAAGGGATTTCTAGAATCCTAGCCATAAGAATGTGGATATGAATACTGAACCACAAAAATATTCCTAGAGGGAAATGGTTTAGTGGTATTGAGTGGAATAGGAGGCTCCTTGAAATCAGATTGAGTCCTCCTAGTATCGGCTGGATCACCAACAAGATCCCCTACATCCTGAAGAGTAGTTTGTGCCCACTTGGGCCTCTGCTCTGGCTTTGCATCTGCATATGGATACTCTGAATCTGCATCTGACTGTACTGACTCTGTATCTGGATCATCTGAGTCCTATGAATTAGAACTCTCATCTGAAAAAGAGTCGGCATGTGCATGCCCATTGTCTCAAACAGGTGGAAGAATGAAGGTGTCTGCATACGACTCTTGAGGTACATGTGAGACACTTTCCTCGAATTGGACACTTCGCTCAATGATGATTTGTTTCAAGGAAAGATCAATAAGTATGTATCCCTTTACACCGTCGGGGTATCCAACAAAAATACACTCAGTTTTATGTGGATCAAGTGCCTTCCTCTTTTTAGAGGGAATATGAGCCCATGCACGTGAACCGAAAATACAAAAGTAGGTCACTTCCAGTTTGAGGGTGTTCCAAGCCTCGTAGGGGGTATTATCCTTGACAGATCCATGTGGATATCTATTTTTTATGTATGTTTCACAATTAAGTGCTTCGTCCCATAGTCTCTGTGGTAGTGACTTTGCATGTAGCATGAAAGATGCCATCTCTTTTAGAGATCTTTTTTTCCGCTCAGCAACTCCGTTTTGCTGCGGAGTATAGGGAATTGTGTGCTACAACTGAATCCCTGCCTCATGACAAATATTATGGATCTCATGATTGGCATACTCTCCCCCTGTTATCAATTTAGAGGACTTTGATTTTCTTTCCGGACTGTATCTCAACTAGGGCTTTGAAATATTTGAGGTGTTGAAAGACCTCATATTTTTTCCTGAGAAAGTAAATCCATGTGAAACATGAGAAATCATCAACAAAAATGAGAACAAACCTCACCTTTCTGATAGATGGATGCGGAAAAGGACCCATGAGGTCACTATGGATCATATCTAAAGGCGCGGAAGCTCTCTGAGACTTTCCTTTGTCAAATTTCTCTTGAGGGTGTTTTCCAAGAACGCATCCCTCACATACTCCCTTGGAGAAATGGATGTCTAGTAGACCATCAACAAATATTTGTTTGCTAATTTGTTTCATATATTTTAAATTCAAATGTCCAAACCTTCCGTGCCATATCCTACTACTTTCATCAGCATGGGTAAGCAGTAAACCAGAATCTGGTTCAATAAATTCAGAAAATGTATACAATCTAGATTGATGATTTACCTCACCGGTAGCAACCCTGGAGTTGGTTTACATGTCATAGATGTATGAATTTATTTCCGGTGCTGAAATTATTCATCTGATACATGGAGAGAAGGTTGACAGAAAGTTTGGGAACATGCAACACATTCTCAAATCTTTTGTTGGTGAATTCAATCCTTCCTTTGTCAGTGACTTCGACTAGAGAGTTGTCCCCCATTAGAATAAGAGGACCTTTGCATGCATCCAATGAAGAATAGACTACTTTTGTGGCTTCTATTTAATGTGATGCTCCTAAATCTACGATCCAAGCATTGGGAGAGGAGTTAATGAAAATCAAGGCATGGCTAGAATTTCCTTTCTTGGGATTCTAATCTTCTGGCTTCTTCTTCTTGGAACCCTCGAGGATGTGATATCCAAGGTTGTTTTGCTGAAGTATTTGAGTCATTAGATCTATTTTTTTATTCATGCATGTGGATTCTAGATGGAATCCTTTATGGCAGTATGAGTGTTTCTCCCCTTTTCTTCCCTTTCCCCCTTTGGATCCGGAGGCATTAATGAAGGGTTTTGTGTACCCTTCCTTCTTCAGATGTGCATGAGATTTCCTTTTTTCTTTATATTTAGATTTATGATATTTATGGCTGCTATATTGCACAGTAAGTGCATGCGCCTTTGGGCCTTTGATTTTTCCCATGTTGATGAGCTTGTTTTTCTCTTGTGTCAAGGATTTGATAAATTCCTCAAGAGAAGGCATCTTCCAGGTGGCTCCATAGGAAAATTTGACTGAATGGAATGTTGATATGAACACAGAGAATTCAAGACCAAGTTTGGATAGAATGGAGAGAACCATTTGTTTCTCCTCCTTAGATTTATCAACCCCGCAAGCTTTGAGTTGCGACAATAAATCCTTGAATTTTGTAAAGAAATCTTTGATATTGTCGAAGATTTTTGGATCCAATGTGAGAAATTCCACCTCTGGCATGTGTCCCCTCATCTCATCATGTTTTCCAAAGATCCCTTCCAAGGTGGTGTGGTATTCATTGGGGTTTTTACAGGAAGATATGTGAAAAAGGAGATCAGGAGAAATATGCAAATCGTTCTGAATGCTTCATCCATTCGATTTAGATGCTTGGATTTTTCTATGGATGATGTCAATTATGTGTTTGTATTCAAGGTTAACCTATACAATCCTATGGTTCGAATATGTATGACTATTTTCTCCTTCCTTGCAAAGTAATTGTAAGGTGTAAGAATGAATTCTTTTGGGAAATCCATCTTTCCGTTGTCTTCAATATTTTGTACCTGCACAAAATTTGGTGTAAATTTTTCTTAGCAGTCCATCGACTCTGATACCATGTAAATGTGTTGAACCTACATAGAATATATCTAGCTAGAAAATACTACACACATTGGCAGAGAGAAATTAAGAAAGAAGAAGCAAGAGAGAAAGAATTGAAGAATTAACATTAACTGTAATGAATAATGAATCATTTACACATTATATACTTTGTATAACTCAATCAATGTGCATTGGAGGAGAACCAATGTACCATAGTGGTGGTATAGAATGATATGGATACACACCAACAGTTACGGGAGTGAACTGCCACCTAGTCTAGTCTCTCAGGCAATTACGGGAGTGAACTGCCACCTAGCTGAGTTAACTAGTCAACCAATCTTCAGTTAACTGACTAAAACAGAGTGTAGTGAGGAGTAGATCAAGGAATCAAGGGTAATGCTCCAGTTTGGTGATTAAACCAATGCAAGTGTGCATTATCATGGTGATGATCCCAATGTTGCATGGTGACAAAACCAATGCATCATCTACACTCAACTCAACTAGTCAAACTGAAGTGTCAACTAAAGAGAATATTCTCCGGGTGGAATATTCTCCCCTAAAATATAGGAGATTGGATAATGACTAATTATGAATAATAAAAAAGGAAAAAACTTAATAAAAATAAATCCTAGGTGTGTGTGAAGTAACTCCAACAAGATCATCTTCGCAAGTTGTTGTTGAACAAGCTACCAAGACTCTTGACAGTCAAGGAACTCCATCCCCTATTCCCTATTCCAAATATAACATTCTCAACCAATTGGATAATATCAAGGTTGATGCTACTCCTCTGGATATGGTTGCTATCCCTGAGCAAAAAAAGCATCTAAAAAATTTCATGGAAGGAAAATCTTCCACCATAGACAATCTCTTTGAAGAGGTAAAAGAAGAGGATTCTAGTGTAAATAAAGTAGGTGTAAATAATTTTAGACACCCTGTAAAAAATCCCCCATTTTTCATTTATGGACAAAATATCCCATTGTTGCCTAATTGACAGTGGTTCAATCCCAAGCATGATGTTGAAAATTATTATGGAAGAGCTAGGCTTATCTTGTACCAATGAAAATTCTAGAAGCATGCTCTCATATAATAGTCTACAACAATCGACCATAGGTGAAATCAAAGACGTGAATTTGGTTCTGTGTACACATCCTGAAATAAGGACAACCCTTAATATTCAGGTAATTGACATGCCAATAAGTAACTATTCAATCATCTTAGGAAGAGACTGGCAAGCCTTGATAGGTGGATATATTTCACTTGACGGGACACACTTATCCATTCCTCGGAATGGAAAGAACATCATAGTCCTAAGAAAGGGAGAAATTTCACCATATATAGAAAGAATTCCACAGCCTAACTTAAACTATGCCGAGGAGGAATTAGGAGTGTACTCCATCTTTGCAGATGAGGAGTGTACTCCATCTTTGGAGGATTGGATGTGGCATATGCACTTTGATGGCTCATGCTCCAATGAAGGTAATGGAGCTGGAATTATCTTGTACTCACCTGTAGGTAAAATTCACAACTTTTCCTATAGGTTAGAGTTTGCTTGCACAAACAATGTCACCGAATTTGAAGCATTACTGCTAGGCATTGAAAATGCCTATACTTTAGGTTGTGGTCACCTTACATTTTTGGGGGACTTTGAACTTGTTGTGAACCTTGTATGAAAAATATATTTTCCTAGAAACAAGTTGATGAAACGCTAAACCCAAGATGTTTGGGCACTTATCTCAAAATTATTATCATTTAAAATCACTCATGTTAAAAGGGAACTGAATTCAATGGTTGATAGGTTAGCTATTTTTGCAGCCTCTCCTACTCGGCAACCTCTGCCACAAAGACCTGATTGTACTTTCCAATATTTATATCGTACTCATATTCCTGAAAAATGTAGATTCATGGTAGGTCTTCCCTAGTGATGAAATAATCTATGCTTTCATACAAAATGAACCATATACGCCCAAGGAGATTATATCCATCTAAAACAACAAAATTCTGAAGGGCTTGACTCCTCTAGAAAGTTCATTTTCATCGAGTGATGTAGCAAACAAAGAAACACATAAAGAAGAGGATTCAAAAAGGAAAGTGGGTGAAACCATTTCCTTGAACATTGGAACACCTGATTCCCCAAAGAATGTTAAGATAGGTGCCCAATGTATCGTTGAAGAAAAGTTGAAATTCATTGAGTTACTTCGTGAATTTCAATATGTTTTTTCTTGGTCTTATGAGGTCTTTGTGGTTTTGATCCTACTATTATACAACGTGCCATTCCTATCAAGGAGGGTATAAAACCAATTAGGAAAAAACAAAGACCCATTAACCCCGCACTTGAAGCTACTATTAGGAAGGAGTTGGAAAAACTCTTGAAAGCTGGGATAATTTTTCCTGTTAAGTACTCCGAGTGGGTTTCCATTTTGGTTCCCGTTCGGAAAACAACAGGTCATATCCGATTGTGCATTGATTTCCATGCATTAAATAGAGCGAGTGTAAAAGACCATTTTACTCTCCCTAATATGGAAATGATATTGCGGCAAGTTGATGGTTTTTCTGGTTATAATCAAATCAAGGTAAAAAGTATTGATAAATACAAAACCACTTTCACTACATATCGGGGCACATTTTCTTATGAACGCATGCCTTTTGGTTTATCTAATGCAGGTTCCACTTTCCAAAGAGCTATGCAGATAGCTTTTGACAATCTGATCGGTAAAATTATTTAGAGTTATCTTGATGACCTGACTGTATATTCAAAGAACCGATTGGATCATTTTGGTCATCTTAGAAAAGTTATCATGCGATGCATAAAGTTCGACATTTCTTTAAATCCTTCTAAGTATACATTCGACGTTACCAAGGGAAAGATCCTTGGGCATATTGTTTATGATTCAAGAATAAGCATAGATCCCAAAAGGATCATTGTTATTTTAAACCTTCCTGCTCCCAATTCCAAAAAGGATTTTCAAGACTTTATGGGCATTATCAACTTTGTTCATAGATTTGTTCCTGATTGTGTTGTAATGGTTAAACCAATTCACAATCTTCTCAAGAAAGATCGCTCCATTTCTTGAACTGATGACGTCGAGAATGCTTTCGTAAGGATTAAGAAATAAATCAGTTTCACATCGGTTTTGGTGAACCTGGATTTTCAGAAAGTTTTTATTATATACACTAATGCCATAGAGGAAGCAGACTCTGTTATTCTCGTACAATGCAATGACCAGAATAATGAAAATCCAATAGCTTACATGAGACAAATATTATCAGATGAAGAATTCAAATATTCTTATATCTAAAAGCATGCTTTCTCTCTTGTTAGAGTTGTGGAGAAATTTTTCCACTTTATCCTAGGCAAGAACACACTGGTAAAATTCCCTTTACCTGTTGACAAGTTTTTTCTCTCACAGACTTATCTTTCAAGGAAGCTTGCACATTGGCTTGCCAAGATCCAGGAGCATCATTTAACCATCATGACTTTGAAAACCATCAAGGGACGATACTTAGCCCTTCACTTGGCTCAACATGATGAAGCAAGTGAAGAAATTGACGAACAAGATAATCCTCTTTCAACACTATTTTACATTGATAGTCAAATCCTTCCTATAGTTGAACATCCCTGGTATAAATATCTGGTGTATTACTTGCAAAATCAGAAATGTCCAGATAGCTTAGATACTCGTCAAAGGAGAAGTCTTTGTCTTGAATATTCCATATATGTTATTTTAGGAGACTTCTTATTTAGGAGATATGCTTGTTAGCATTGAAAGTCACACTTTGACTGCTAAAGTGTAAGCTCAGCACTCATCAGAATGTAAAAGATAATTTTGATTTTGAATAGGTGGATCAACAAGATGGATAAAGAAAGAGAGAGGGCTGCAAACTATAGATTAGTAGGTTACACCAATGGGCAATGGAGTCACAAACATCCTACTCATTGAAGGCACAAAAGATGCTCAACAGAAAATGAGATTATATGTTGATAGGTGGAAGAATGAAGAATGAAAGCATAAGATAGAATGTTCACTAAACAGAGATCCTCTAATTTAATGAATCAACAAATACTTGAATATAAACAATGATTAATGGCAAAATACAACAGATCCTATGTTGCTTAGGGATCCATAAATCATTGACAGCCTTTGATCCTCAAATCTGCAATATATTCAAATAAGAAGAAATATAAACAAAAGAGTTACAATCTTAAATCACAACTCTCATGAGTCTCCAATAGTAGTAATGCTTACAATCCTAAAATGCCCACAGGCTTACAAATGAACACACACAGGAAAACTTCCTGCTACATCTCTCTCTAGCCTCTCTTGGCTCATGAATCCTATTCTCCAATAGAGATCTCCTTCCTTAAATAGAAAATAGCATCCAAATAACCATAGGATTTCGAATCCCATCTCCTCCATTAGATTCTAAGGCTTGGATATAGGTGGCAACAATCAAAGAGACAAAAATCCAACAAACTGCTAATTTTCAGGAATTTGTTGGAAGTCATTAATAAATTGTTTCCACCTCATGCATGAGGCCTTTGATGGAGATAAATCTTAGGTGCAGGTGTCCCTTGACATCTAACTGATCCTTGAGAATCCATTCAAATCCTCCTTGACAAGTGGCAACCTCACAACAAGGCGAATACCAAAACCGTGACCGCTATAGGAAATTAGATAGCGTCGTTGTGCAGATTCGGTAACGCCACTTCTATGTCTAATATCTCTCAAACCATAACACATTTTGAAAAAATAAAAGAGGTTTATTTTATTTGGAATGTCATGAACAAAAACCTCCTCCGTTTTTCACAAATACCTTCTCAATTGTTCACAATCCAAGTTTTAAGTTAGTGACTCAAAACTGGTAAAATAACTCTGCACAATTCATTTTCTGCCAGAATTTAGGTAGTGAATTTAGGTAGCCCTTGCCTGTGTGTCTGCGTGCGATTGAGTAGCACAAATCCATGAGTGATTTTGATGCTTGAACTTGGAGATTGGGAATAACCCAATATAATTTCAATTTTCCCCAAAATAAATAAAATATCCCATAACAATTGTATTCATTTGCCAAAATGAATAATGAAGGATTTATGCAACGCTGAGGAATAAACCAATCTTGTGCTAACATAGGATCCATGGGGGATAGAGTCCTACCTATGAGGCTCTAAGAACTCTTGTATATTTAGTGTCTTATCCTAGGGCTGCTCCCAACCTTTAACCTATGCAATCTACTTTGATCTGTGAACTTCAACTGAAACCAAATGCAAATGAAAACTAAAATTGGCAAAAATGATGAAAATGATGCTTGTTCAGCAAGATTATTGCACACACCTACTCTAATTATTGGGAAAATGAAGCATTCAAGTTACATGAAACAACCAATGAAGCCATTTCATCATTTTTTCAACTATTTGAAGCTTTGAAATGTGCTTCCTTAAGCACCAGAGATAATTCTTACTTGAAGGCACATCAAAGAAACATTTGGAAATACACTTTCCATTGAAGAAATAAATGAGCCTAGGCCCACTTTCTACTTGCAGATAGGCTGCAAATGGATCCTGAAAAACATCATCAATACTTTCCCCTGCAAAATTGCTTTGTGTAAAAAGGAAAAGTATTGTGTTAGGTCCTTCCTCCACTATTCTTGGTTGTTGTATGGCTTGCTGATTTTCTGATTCATCCTCAATGCATATGGCCTTGGTCCACTCCTGGTCATGAGGTGTATTAGGAAAAAGTATTAGTGATGTTTGACTTTCTTTAATTTCAACCTTTCTCATCTGATCACATGGCATTTGATCTTGGCTGCTTGATGAAATTGAGCTTGTGTCTTCAACAGGGATAGGGGGTTGATAGGGCAATTCATCACAATTAGAAATGCTTGGGAAACTACATTCTTCTGTCTTATCTTCTGATTGTGAGGGATATTCATCATAGCTTGTCTTATGGTCCCAATTTCTCAGTTTTTCACCCTCTAAAATTATATTATCATCTTTTTCTTCTTTTTCAACAACAAAAATATAACATGAGGGTTGAAACAAGCTATTGTTTCTTTGATATGAAGGGTACTTCTCTAATATAAGGTCTTCAATAGACTGTTCATGGAAATCATCTTCATAATCATTATACAAAGGTGAATCAATGACCATTTGACTATTAATGGCCAAGGGGATTAGTATAATAGCTGGGACAGTTGGTTGTTTAGTGAAAACATCCTCATAGTCATCAAAACTTGGAAAATCATGGCACATTGGTTCATTAACAATAGGAGGGATTACAACAACAACTGGTAAGCTATGAATTCATTCATGACAAGCTGCAACACTATTCTCATGATGAAATAAATCTGAACCTAAGATGACCTCTTGACTTAAAGAATCGAGAAAAGGAGGAGAAAGGGAAATGATGGATTGTCCATATTTGATGCCGCAGATGCTTCCTCTGCCTCGACAGAGTCTCTGCGTGACCTCCCAATCTTAAGGATCGTTCATTCACTTCATGAACCAGATCAACTCTTTTGATTCCTTGCTGGAATCTCAATTCAATCGATCCACGGATCCTTTTGGAAGCTCCCCTGTGTGAACAGCACTAGGCACAAGCTCCACCACTTCCGAGCGACCACAGCGTTATCATCAAGGCCCAATTCCAAAGGCACTTATCGCAACTCGCAATCTCATGAGTTTGTGAGTTGAAACTCCTGACTCTTCCTTCCCAATCTCGCGATTCCCGAGATCACGAAATGGGTAGATCTCCCTTCTGTCAGCACCCTCTGCGCGTGACCGCCGGCTAGGCTAAGGGCTAGCTCCCGTCGCGACTTCGCGACTTCACAAGTCGAAGGGTTTAGCCTCCATGCTCTTCCCGTGAGAACCTCCAAGACTTGAAATTTAGCGAGGGTTGACCTTCCCTTCGTAATTCTTGCAACTTACCACTTCGCGAGTTGTAGCATCGAGCTCCCGTGCTCTTATCCCGCGAATCCCCGAGATACGAGAAGTCAATGGAGTGTTGACTCCTTTCCTCCTGGTGACACGTATCCACCTGTCAACCACGCAGCCCCCACCTTGTGGTTCTTCCATGTGTCCACACTCGTGCCTCGGCTCTCGACACTTCGTGACTTCTGCAGTCGAAAGTGACTCCTTTCAACCTCTGAACCCCCGAGCGCGCAATACACGATGGGGTTCTTATCCAACTGTCCTCCCGTGACATGGATCCAATGATTGTCTTCACTCCTCGCGACTTTATAACTTCGTGACTTGGAGCACACAACCTTTGGGCTCTCACCTTGCGAACTTTCGAGTTCGTGGAGCCTGAACTCAGACTTCTTCGCCACTTCCGCTGATCCTTTGATCTCTGCCACCTATCCTGCTTAGATGGACGGTCCCGATCTTCTCGCGACTTCACCACTCGAAAATTCAAGAGACTTCCTCCTCTGACCTCCGATGTTTGAATCCCCAATAGAGAGGATCTCGTGACATGTGTCCTCCCGCAGACGGACGGCTCAGATCCTCTTTCTCTATTTCAGTACTTCTAATGTCGAGTGCCCAGACTTTCATCCTCTGGACCCCCAAACTTCCGAATGCCGAAATCCCGATACAACTCCTTCGGGAATTCTGCTCTGTTGTTCACGAAGGTTTAACCTCTGTGCATCTCCTGTCAGATCTAACGGCTGATGGTTTTTTGCTCGAGATCTGACGATTCAGATCATCTCTCCTGTGCACTCTTCCTACACTGCCTCCTGGACATGGAAACCTTCAATGGTCCAGATCTCTTCAGAGCATCAGACGACAGCTGTTTCTCCTTCTGAGCTTTGGCACTTTTCTTCAAACACTTGGAAGAATTCCAAATGTAAAAGGCCTCGACCTTTGTTCTCCTTTGCCTGTGAGCTCTTCGACTTGAGTCCTCGCCTGCGCGTATAGAAACACGGTATCCCTCTTGAGCTTTAGGGAACCCCGAACCCTTCAAAGAGTTCTGTGACTTCTGCACTCCTTGTAGAGTCTTCATACACACAGTGCTATCTCTTCTGATATTTTCAGATACTCAGGCCTCTAAGGGATTTTATCCTTTTCCCTTTCTCCTTCAGATGGAGAACTTGGATGCCCTCCTGGCTATCCTTCACTCAAGCAGCCTCTTGCTGAGTGTTTTAGGGTGTTCAACAACCCTACAAAGATCCTTCAGTAGATTCTTCTTCTAATTAAAGAACTCAAAGAGTTATCTCCCTGTGCCTATCTGCACACTGACTCAATGTCCTCCTAGAAGAGTTGTACAAAACTCCTCAGATCTTCTATCTTCTTATGAACTCACAGTAGAGTTCTTCTCCTATGCACTCCTTGCACTGGCTCAATGCCCACTTGGTAGAGCTTTACAGAACTCAAAGAGAGTTTATGTCTGCAACTATGTTTTTCCTACACAGCCTTGCCTCCTGAGGTGTTCAACAACCTCCAAGGTCTTCCTCGAGTCGATGATTTCAGCTACTGTGCCCGCCTGGCACGTCTTTGTCTGAATCCACAAAGTTTAGAAGTGCTTCAGTGCATTGGTATTCAGAGACCGCAGTACTCTGTCATGCCCTCCTGGAATGAAACCACAAAGAACCTCTCAAGCCTGAAATCAAAACAACTCCTGCAAATGAAAACCTACAACATACATTCACAGCATATAAAGAACACTCAAAGACGTTCACTCAACACAGGAATTATGCAGGAAAAACTGTTTTTTGTATTAAATGGAAAATGTCTATTTGTACAAGGGTGTTCTTGAGCTCATACTTTAATAGAGTCTCGGCTCTTTCTCTTGCACACTCGCTCTCTATTGTGCATACTCTCCTCTTCTTCTTACAAAATGAGATCGAAAAGATATTTTACAAGAGGGGGCTCTTAGAGCTCTTCCCTCCAATATCACCTACCCTATTAAATTACATTTAATGGGTTGTCTAGTCCGCAAATCGGATCTAGATCTTAGCCTTCAAACATTAAAGGCCTACCTACTTCTACACATGTGCAAAGCATGGCCTCACGGCTCAACAGCCTAAAACATTTAATTACATTCAATTTCAAAATTGAAAACGAGGGTTGTGCCTCTCTTCAGCCTAGAATGCACGTGCTGACATGGCTGGCTGGCTGGCTAGCTGACGTGGAGAGATGCACCTTCATCATACTCCTCAGCTGAAAAATTCATGAGCTCCTGCTCATGAGCTTCCACTCTCAGCTATGGAAATCCTCCTGGATCCCAAATCATCTTCTGGAGTTGTTCATCTGCTCCATCTCCCTGCTGTTGTTACTTCTGCTGCACTGTTGCTGTTGCTTTTCTGCCCAGCTCATCCTTGCTAGAAGTCTCTACTGACTCTTTCATCAGCCTCCTGATCTTCTCGATCACTTCGTCCAGCTACTCCAGTGGCTGGATTTGTTCATGCGGTCTCCTCAACTGCATTTTCTTTCTGCAGATGGATAGATCATAATGATCTCCCATGCCAACTCCTTTATCTTCTTCTATGGCACTAAGTGTCCACTCTGCTGCAGACTTCAGCTGTACAGTCTCTTCTTGATTGACCTGCTCACGATAGTCACCTATTGGCTCTGAATTGTTTAGCCAATCCTCTAGCGTCTCCAGCTCCATCTCCCATGGAGTGAGCAATCTATCTGCTTACTCTTCATCTTCTTCTGCTATCAGCTTCAGTGTTGTAGCTTCCTTATCTTCCTGGCTAAAAGTATTGAGCCACTCCTTAGAATGCTCATTCTCTTCTTATGCTTGGGTAGCCTCAGATATCTGCTCCAACTCTTCTCTGACAGTCTTAGCTGGTTGTCCTGCTTCTGCTGTTGTTGCCTCAACATCCGCAATGTATATTTCTACCTCCTCTGGGCTAAGTGGTAGGAATATTTTGATTCCCCCAATCATTAGAAGGCTCCTCGGATCCTCCTCTTCTGTCAGCTCCTTAGGATGATTCAAAATCACCTCTGAGTTTATGAGACCCTCAGATAGTCTGAGTTGCTCATCCCTACCCACCTGGCAATATGGGATTTCCCTGCTACCCTCCTGGCAGTCTATGGAATCAACTGATCCCATCTCTATTCACTTGCCCACCTATCAAATTGGAAACTCTCGGTTGCCCTCTTGGAAGTCTATGAGATCTCACAGTGATCTCGATCCATTGCCCACCTGACAATGTGAAATTCCCATGTTGTCCTCATGATAGTCTGTGAGATCCCGCAGTGATCTCAACTCTTTTCCCTCCTGGCAATTGGGAATTTCTGGGCTGCCCTCTTGGCAGTCCTTGAGATCTTCAGCTGATCCCAATTCTTCCTCACTACTAAGGCTTCTCCCAGTCTCTGGCTCACATACCTGAACCACTTCCTTAGGTCCGTCAAGGTTTTCAGCATGCCTCAACCATCCTCTTAACAACCTACGCTGTCTTTTAGCCATCAACTCCTTGACTGGCCATTTTTCTTTCGTCTTCATGGGCCATTCATATACCCATCTCGACTTAGCATTCTGTTGCATCCGAAATGCAAGCTTTTCCATTTCTGCCCTTATATCAGCGAGCTCTTCATCTATTTCAGATCTTCTCATCAGCTCTGGGTCGTACCTTCCAGCATATCTACGGCCTTCAGTAGCCATCTCACTGTCCCTATCTGCTCTTCTGGCAAACCCATTGCTCACCTGCAAGCAATCACCACAGAGTCTCCAGCACTCTATCTTCTTTTACCTTCTGCTTCTCTGCTTGAAATCTACAGACAGATTTCTAGCTCTGATACCATATCTGATGTCGCATACGCTTCCTCTGCCTCGACAGAGTCTCTATGCGACCTCCCGGTCTTAAGGATCATTCATTCACTTCATGAGTCGGATTGGCTCATTCGATTCCTTGCTGGAATCTCAATTCAATCGATCCACAGGTCCTTTCAGAAGCTCCCCTATGCAAACAACACTAGGCACGATCTCCACCTCTTCCGAGCGACCACAGTGCTATCATCAAGGCCCAATTCCAAAGGTGCTTGTCGCAACTCACAATCTCGCGATTTCGTGAGACGAAACTCCTAACTCTTCCTTCCCAATATCGCGATACCCGAGATCACAAAATGGGTATAGCTCCCTTCTGTCAATGCCCTCTGCACATGACCACCGGCTAAGCTAAGCGCTAGCTCCCGTTGTGACTTTGCAAGTCGAAGGGTTGAGCCTCCATGCTCTTCTTGTGTGAACCTCCGAGACTTGAAATTCAGCGAGGGTTGACCTTCCCTTTTTCACTTCTCACAACTCGCCACTTCGCGAGTTGTAGCGTCGAGCTCCCGTGCTCTTATTCTGTGAATCCCCGAGACATGAGAAGTCAACAGAGTGTTGACCCCTTTCCTCCTGGAAACGCGTATCCACCTATCAACCACGCAGCCCCCACCTTGTGGTTCTGCCATGTGTCCACACTCGTGCCTCGGCTCTTGACACTTCGTGACTTCTGCAGTTGCAAGTGACTCCTTTTAACCTCTGAACCCCTGAGCACATGATACGCGATGGGGTTCTAATCCAACAGTCCTCCCACAACCTAGATCCAACGACTGTCTTTGCTCCTCGTGACTTCGTAACTTCATGACTTGGAGCACCCAACCTTTGGGCTCTCACCTTGTGAACTTCCGAGTTCGTGGAGCCTGCACTCAGACTTCTTCGACACTTCCGCCAATCCTTCGATCTCTGCCACCTATCCTCCTCAAACGAACGGTCTCGATCTTCTCACGACTTCGCCACTCACAAAGTCAAGAGACTTCCTCCTCTGACCTCCGATGTCTGAATCCTTGATAGAGAGGATCTCGTGACACATGTCCTCTCATAGACGGATGGCTCAGATCCCCTTTCACTATTTCGGGACTTTTGATGTCGAGTGCCCGGACTTTCGTCCTCCGGACCCCCAAACTTTTGAACGTTGAAATCCCAATACGACTCCTTCGGGACTTCTGCTCTGATGTTCATGAAGGTTTAACCCCCGTGCATCTCATGTCATATCTAAAAGTTGACGGTTGTTCACTCGAGATCTGACGGTTCAGATCATCTCTCCTGTGTGCTCCTCCTACACTGCCTCCTGGACATGGAAACCTTCAATGGTCCAGATCTCTTCGGAGCATCCGATGGCAGTTGTTGCTCCTTCTAAGCTTTGGCTCTTTTCTTCCAACACTTGGAAGAATTCCAAATGTAAAAGGCCTCGACCTTTGTTCTCCTTTGCCTGCGAGCTCTTCGACTTAAGTCCTTGCCTGTGTGTATAGAAACACGGTATCCCTCCTGAGCTTTAGGGAACCTTGAACCCTTCAAAGAGTTATGCGACTTCTACACTCCTCGCAAAGTCTTTGCAGACATAGTGCTATGTCTTCTGAGATTTTCAGATACTCAGGCCTCTAAGGGATTTTATCCTTTTTCCCTTCTCCTTCAGATGGAGAACCTGGATGCCCTCCTGGCTATCCTTCACTCAAGCAGCCTCTTGTTGAGTGTTTCAGGGTGTTCAACAACCCTACGAATATCCTTTAGTGGATTCTTCTTATAATTACAAAACTCAAAGAGTTCTCTCCCTATTCCTATCTGCACACTGACTCAATTCCCTCCTGGTAGAGTTGTACAGAACTCCTCAGAGCTTCTGTCTTCTTCTGAACTCACAGCAGAGTTCTTCTCCTGTGCACTCCTTGCACTGGCTCAATGCCCACTTGGTAGAGATTTACAGAACTCAAAGAGAGTTTATGTCTGCAACTGTGTTTCGCCTACACAGCCTTGCCTCCTGAGGTGTTCAGCAACCTCCAAGGTCTTCCTTGAGTCGATGATTTCAGCTACTATGCCTGCCTAGCACGTCTTTGTCTGAATCCACAGAGTTCAGAAGTGCTTCAATGCATTGGTATTCAGAGACCACAGTACTCTGTCATGACCTCCTGGCATGAAACCACAAAGAACCTCTCAAGCCTGAAATCAAAACAACTCCTGCAAATGCAAACCTACAGCATACATTCACAGCATATAAAGAACACTCAAAGACATTCACTCAACACAGGAATTATGCAGGAAAAACTATTGTTTGTATTAAATGGAAAAGGCTTGTTTGTACAAGGGTGTTCTTGAGCTCAGACTTTAACAGAGTCTCGGCTCCTTCTCTTGCACACTTGCTCTCTCTTGTGCATACTCTCCTCCTCTTCTTACAAAATGAGATCGGAAAGATATTTTACAAGAGGGGGCTCTTAGAGCTCTTCCCTCCAACCTCACCTACCCTATTCAATTACATTGAATGGGCTGTCTAGTCCACAAATCAGATCTAGATCTCAACCTTCAAACATTAAAGGCCTACCTACTTCTACGCCTGTGCAAAGCATGGCCTCACGGCTCAACAACCTAAAACATTTAATTACATTCAATTTCAAAATTGAAAACGAGGGTTGCGCCTCTCTTCAGCCTAGAATGCATGCGCTGACGTGACTGGCTAGCTGGCTGACGTGGAGAGATGCTCCTGCATCAATATTGATCTTTCTCTTGGGGACCTAGATTTGGACATGAATGATGCATTTGTTCTTCAAATTTAGGAAAAGCATTATGAAACTCATCATCTAAGTCCTACTCTCTATAATCATCCCCTTCATCATCACTGCTAGAGAAATCACTTGCTGAATCCTGAATATATGATGCATACCCCTCACAACAATTCTCAAAAAGTCTTTCAGCTAGATAAATTATCTTGCAATGAGAATAAAAAACATCATTAAAGTCCTTCAAAGAGAAAATACTGGAAGCATGGAGTGTTCTATACCATTGCCTCACATCATCTTCCAATGAATACATGAACATTTTCATCAATATATCTTCATGATGGATTTCAAGTTTCTGCATCAAATCATGAAATTCATGAACATGCTCAAAAAGGCTGTCATCCTCACCTTCATAAAATCTGGGTAGTAGATCTTTCCATTCATCAATTTGAGGCACAAGATGTGGATAACCATCTATGGCTAAGAAATTCAGTGGGGCAAACCTCCTAGCCAGGATAGCCTTCATTGTCATTTAATTTGTCTTATCCCCAGTGGATTCACCAACATATTCTGAACAATGGAGTCACCATGGTGAATGTGCAGTATTGAAGGTGTCCAAATTTAGTCACCATCTAAAGCTAGATTTATGCAATGTGTTGAAAGTCACACTTTGACTACTAAAGTGTAAGCTCAGCACCCATCAAAATGTAAAAGATAATTTTGGTTTTGAATAGGTGGATCAACAAGATGGATAGAAATAGAAGGTTGCAAACTGTAGATCAATAGGCTACACCAATGGGCAATGGAGTCACAAACATCCTACTCATCGAAGGCACAAAAGTTGCTCAACAGAAAACAAGATTATATGTTGATAAGTGGAAGAATGAAGAAGAAAAACATAAGATAAAATGCTAACTAAATAGAGCTCCTCTCAATTTAATGAATCAACAAATACTTGAATATAAACAATGATTGATGGAAAAATACAACAGATCCTCTGCTGCTTAGGGATCCATAAATCATTGACAACCTTTGATCCTCAAATATGCAATATATTCAAATAAGAATAAATATAAACAAAAGAGTTACAATCTGAAATCACAACTCTATGAGTCTCGAATAGCAGTAATTCTTACAATCCTAAATTCCCACAGGCTTACAAATGAACACACATAGGAAAATTGCCTGCTACATCTCTCTCTAGCCTCTCTTGGCTCATGAATCCCATTCTCCAATAGAGATCTCCTTCCTTAAATATAAAATAGAATCCAAGTAACCTTAGGAGGTTGAATCCCATCTCCTCCATTGGATTCTAAGCCTTGGAGATAGGTGGCAGCAATCAAAGAGACAAAAATCCAACAAACTGCTATTTTTTAGGAATTTGTTGGAAGTCATTAATAAACTGTTCCCACCTCATGCATGAGGCCTTTGATGGAGATAAATATTATGTGAAGGTGTCCCTTGAAATATAACTTATCCTTGAGAATCCATTCGAATCTTCCTTGATAGGTGGCAACCTCCCAACAAGGCGAATACCAAAACCATGACCGCTACAGAAAATTAGGTAGCGCCATTGTGCAGATTCAGTAGCGCCACTTCTATGTCTAATATCTCTCAAACCATAACACATTTTGAAAAACTGAGAGAGGTTTTTGTTACTTGGAATGTTATGAACAAAAACGTCCTCCTTTTTTCAAAAATACCTTCTCAATTGTTCACAATCCAAGTTTTAATTTAGTGACTCAAAACTGGTAAAATAACTCTACACAATTCGTTTTCTGCCAGAATTTAGGTAGCAAATTTAGGTAGCACCCGCCTATGTGTATTCGTGTGATTGGGTAGCACAAATCCATGAGTTATTTTGATTCTTGAACTTGGATATTTGGAATAACCCAATATAATTTCAATTTTCCCCAAATTAAATAAAATATCCCATAACAATTGTATTCATTTGCCAAAATGAATAATGAAGGATTTATGCAATGCTAAGGCATAAACCAATCTTGTGCTAACAATGTCGATGGTATATTACTTCACTGTGTAAATGATGAGGAAGCACAGAGATTGTTACAAGAAACCCATGGATCTTCAGATTTTGTTATTCATGTGGGTGGCCACTTTTCTTCTAAAACTATTGCTTTTAAAATCATCACTTATTACTGGCCTTCATTTTTTAGAGATTCTTATAACTTTTCAAGATATTGTGACAAGTGCCAAAACTTCGCTAGGAAAGAATGTATGTCTTCCATGCATTTGCAACCTATCCTCCCTAACTTTCATTTTTCAAAATGGGGTCTGGACTTTATCGGTCCTATCAATCCTCCATCTTCAACAAGGCAAGATTTTATCTTGACAGCCACAGATTATTTTACGAAATGGACTAAAGTTGTCCCACTTAAACATTCCCAGGATGAGCAGGTTATTTCTTTCCTCGAAACTAATATTTTCTCCAAATTTGACATTCCTTTAGAATCTATTACAGACAATGGTTCTGCTTTCATTTCTGCTAAGCTGACAACGGTCCCTCAAGGAAATGGGCAAGCCGAGTCTACTAACAAAAATATGGTTAGAATTATGAAGAGGTTCATTGAAGATAAGCCTCGTCAATGGCACACCCTCCTCACTTACACCCTTTGGGTAGATCGCACTACTACCAAAGTAAGCACAGGTTGCACTCCGTTTCATCTTGTTTATGGTCAAGAAGCTATCTTGCTTACCGAGATGGAACTTTCTTCTCTATGGATGATGCTACAGATTGAAGAATTAAATTCTTCTAATATCTCTCAAAGGATAAATGCATTGTTGGATTTAGAGGAACAAAGGATGTTTGCCTTGGAGAACATAAAGAGAAGACAACAAAATGTAAATAAATATTTCAATAAAAGCACAAAAGATGTCAGATTTAAAGTAAATGAGAAAGTTTTTCTTTGGGATTCAACTCATGCTGATAGAGGAAGGCATTCTAAGTTCCAAAAATTATGGTTGTGTCCTTTTAAAATCGCTTTTGTCCTAGGTGCAAATTCTTATCCTCTAAAGGACTTGGAAGAGAGATTATTTTCTTATAGCACCAATAGTTCCCACTTGAAACACTATGTGGAACCAGTTTGAAAGTCAAAACATTGTATGAAAATTACTTATGTATTATAGTTTTTGTTTCGCTGCTTTGATTTGGCTTTGTTTTTATTTTTTTGTTGTTTTTCTTTTATTAATTTCTTTTCTTTTAGGAAATAAATTCTGGATCAGTTTTTCCACAGCGATGTTATTCTGCAAGTATTGTTAATCAATAACAATCAAGTTACACAGTTGTTATGATGTCCCCCTTGAAGACATCACTGAAATTGCTCTCTGCTTCCAGTACTCTTGTTAGATAGATAATTGGATTTTCATCCCTATTTTTTGCTTTCCTTTTCTTCCCTCCACCCTGATTCAAAAAGAGCACACCCAAATTTTTTCTCCTTTAAGCAATAAATGCTTTCACTGTGACCAATCGAATGTTATGCATACAGGGATAAACCCCTCATACGTAACACTTTCCATGAGTTGTACCCAAAGTCCCAGATCATTTTTTCCTTAAACCACCTCACTTCCCCCTGTTACATAATCATTCTAGTAAATATCTTCTTTGATCTATGGTTTACCTCGTATGCAAAACCAGACATTCTAAGTTCTTAATCTATTGGAAATAGATTTCCCTATGGATTCTTCAGTTTTTTTATGCTTAAAAGCACAACGATGAATACTATGCTCACAAATGATTTCCAATCTTTATTATATATCTATATTAATAATAAACTAGTAGGTGGGACCCCCTTGTAGACTTGTGGTGTAATGGTGGATATGTTGCACTTATATTTTGTTTGCTTATGTGATGGTACCAACACGGTCTTCTACAATTCATTGTTTCAAGTCATGGTTTAAAATGTTGTGGTAACGTGTGATGGTTGGTTGATTAAAACATGGAACTAGATGGCTTTGATGACCTCTCATAGAATATGTTAAGGCTGCCTTGTGGATGAAATAATTATTATTAGTTTTGGTTTTTATCTTAAATTAAACATGACACTAATTGGTTTAAATGGTCTTGATAAAAGATAATAATGGCACTATTTTGAATAAAAGAACTATACTCAAGCTCTAATGTTATGTATTATTGTGACAAAGGCTGGGCGCACTTGACCCTTGCTACTATAGTTATGTGCCTTGTTGAGTTTCATAAGTGGTTGCACATGGGGTACTGTTTCTAGCACATTGTTATTTTAAAGAGTTTGACATTACAAAGGGGTGGCACACTATTAAAATGTGATATGGAAATGGACATTTGGTTGATTAATGTTTTAGTGCTATGGTGAACTGGCTTGGCTCATACTTTGAATTGAATGAGGGTGGAAGGGAGAAGCGATGTGCATTTACTGCATGTCACTCAAACCCCCCTCGATCCCGTCAACCTAGTCATTCTTGCATTTTCATTTTGGCTCTGGTAGTTGTTGTTGCTCTGCATTGTTCGGTAGTGAAGGAGGTATACAATCTAGTTTTCTTCCTCGCGCAGGATTTTCCAGGTATGGATTTATTACTCTTCCATCCATGATGGTTACTCTGCCCTTTGAATCAACTTTTGGCTCAAGATTGCTCGTGGTCTGTGTTTTTCTTAAGTTGTTATGAGATATTTGAACTGTGTATTTGTGTTGTGTCTGTGGTTTCTTATGGTGATTATTCTAGATTGTTGGCACTTTAAAAAATAAATGGTTATGCTCTCCTTGTTGTGTGTAATCTTTGCATGGGTTTATTGATGAAAATGGAAGTGAATCCTACTCGGTCATAGATTGGGTTTTGAATCTGGCACCTCTGTTGAAATTGAGTATCATGGATTGTTAAAGCTTTGAGCTTTGCGCGTATTTTGCTTATGGATTGTCATAACATGTATCTGTGTTTAAGTTTCCCACTCCATGCTTATCTCTGTGGCTAGTACTTTTGACCCTGTGGGTTGAAATGTGAAGTGATGAAAGATTAAGGTAACATGTGCCTTGTCTGGATAAAACTACGCGTTGTTAAGTTGCTTGCTTATGCCTTCACTGACACAGTTGCCTGGAAGGCATTGCACAATATGAGTTTAGCATCACCCATAAGTTTATAAGAGCACTGTGGATGTTTTCTGCTCGGGCATGGGTTTGTGCCTGGACGCTCAGATTATAGTGTTGATTAAGAGATTGGCTTCATTAATTTTCCTGTTGGAGTTGACAGTCTGTCATTTTGGTAACCCTCACAGCCGAGAGTGTTGTTACATGTTATGGTTATGTGGTAAATGGTGAAAGTAATGAGTTGTTTGCGCTTTTTTAGGTCTTAACCCTCTGGTTGAACCACATGTTCTTACCTTCCACTTATTGTTTTTAAACCCTAAATATTAGATTGATATCGTTTTACTCCAGTCGATGGTTGATGGAGCACTGTGTGTTCTTCGTTACTTGAGCATGATTTGGTTTTGTTCCTCATTTGGAAATTCTGGAAGAAGTCTATACCTAATTATTTATGTGAAGCTTGGGCTCGAAGTATTCCATGTTATTTGGTTCGAATGTTATGTTAACTATATTTAAAAGACACATGTGTGCGAATTGATTGGGGCCCGATAAAGACTTATAACGCCAAGTTTGAAATAATGGATGGACACAAATGGTTGTAGATATTGTGCATATTCCTGTTGATTTTAAAAGGATTTAACATTGGATTTATTAAAGGTTGTGGCTCAAAGGGTTATTGTGGTTATCATATCGATTGCAATGTTGTTTTTTATGACTATTATAAAAAGATTATATGGATACGAAGGATGTTGTAATTGAATATTTATGGGCATATAGATTATTGTTTAGAAGCCAACAAGCAATTTGTAAAGGAAGTAATAGTTTAAATTGTGATTTTGAAAAAGTGAATATTGTTGAACTTTCAAGGTCTAAACAAAGATATGTTTGATTGCATATTTTGATTTATTTTCATTTGAACAGTATCCATATTATGTCCCTATCATTCTGCCACTTTTCACTGATTACATTCCCATCATAATTCCAATTTCATTTATGGCATCCCTGTTCTGTGAAATAAATTAAAAAAAATTATGTGTAAAAGAGACAAAGGATAACACAACAAGGATTGGTGATTGATATTTTGGTATTTTATTACACGGTTTAATTGTTTAATTAATTGTTGAACAATATTCGTGTATTAATCCCCTATCATTATACCACTTTTCTCTAATTACACTCCCTCCATATGTCCCATGAACCCTATCACCCCCTGTTCACTTGGTGATTGTTAAATGGTTTGTTATGGATGGATTTGCATGTATCTCGTGTCAATTTTTGAGCCAATTTTTTATTCATGCAAGAAGAATGTCATGTATGGTTTATTAAGGGTTTAGTTACTGACGAACTACTGCTACAACGTGAGATTGTTCAGTAGGGGAATCTATGGAAGAAATAACAGAGGCATGGGAAATTGGAACCGAGGGATTATAAGGCCTAGATTTTCCATTCATTTTGATGTTGATCCCCAATAATTGAACCAGTTGTTCCGAGTTGGGTTCTTTAACTGGATTGGTCATGTAATAGTACATCGTCCACCAAAAAGACCTCCTTTCCAGCCTCAGAACATCCATGGTATTCTCGTTCCTCCACATGTGTCCTTACAACCAGACGTCCCTGCAAATGATGGATGGCAAGAGATTTTCAACCCGGTTGTCTCTCACCATCGTGGCTGGCCCAATATTTCATTGCCTCACCCACCACCTAGCAATCCTAATGTCTAGATTTCTCATGATGATTCACCTATTCAATATTCACATGCTAGTGAAAGAATAAAAACTGAGGTTCCCCAACCCATGCAAGATTAAGGAAAAGCACTGGCCTCCCCTTCTTATCCCTCTGATGATTCCTCAAAATTTGTGTCTTCCCGCATGCATTTGAAGGATGATTCTTCCCACGTAATTAGTGAAATAAATCCTCAAGGTTCTAATCAACCATGAGCTACTTCTGAGAAATCAAAGGGGTACAATAGTGATAAAATAAAAATTGCCTCTCAGAGTGGAAAGTATGGATTTTAGTTTATTTGTTGAGTTGATAAAGACAATGTCAATGGTTTGTGGAGTGTTTGGACAACAAGATATGTTTTGGATTATGTGTATATTTATATATTTTTGGATATGATTTAAATTATTTATGATATTTAAATATTCAGCTTGGAAGGTATCTAAGGAAACTACAAGGGTGGTATGTGCTAAAATGATTATCCATTGTGTTATATTTTATGATTTGAAAAGAAGAAAAGATGGGAGTCACAAGAGGTCCCACCTACCTAGTTATTATTAATTAAAGACCCTTAATTATTATTATTATTATTATTATTATTATTATTATTTATTTCTCCTAAACTAAATTAGTTAAGTCAAACTAACTTAACTAAAGAAAGTAGTTGAACTACTTCAACTTATTTGGAAAGAATAAAAGTTGAATGAGAATAAGAAACAAAAGGAGAATAGAAGGAGAAAGCAAGACTAAGGTTTTCTCTTTTGGTTTCATAAGATAGTTTTAGTTTTCATTCATTCTTGAGTTATCCAAAGAATAATTCTATTTGTGACAGCAAGGTCTTATTGTAGACAACAAGGTGTTGAGGAAAAGATATGAAATGATCTTACTCAAGCATTTTTAGATTCTGCTTGGCTAAAGAAAAATAGATGGGAATATCACCCTATGTTTATAGCCAACAAAAATAGCATCCTTACTCACAAGTATTAATTACAAGTGCTTAGGCTAGTCTTTTATCAACAAAAATCTTGCTGAAAATTCACTTTTTATGTAATTTTATGAACATATTAGTTGTTGAAATAAATGTAAAGATAGAAGAAAAGTCACCAAGATGATAATCAAGATAGATGAGACATAAAGCAATCCCTTATTTTATTAAAATTCACGAAAGAGTCATTTTCTTTACAAAATCTCATACAGAAATCTTGGACCAAAGTCAAACTTACAGATCTCTGATGGAACATACAAAAGGACCTCTGACAAAAAACCAAAACTGAACTCTAAAAGTTGGATCATCTTGCCACAGATTGTTGTCCACTCAACTGTGCACAATAGCCTTTGTCAGTCATGAAAATTTATTCACAAACAAACAAGTCTACATAGACTATCAAAGATAGATCAACACCTCTGAAAAACAAGTGTCTAAATGATGTGATTCAGTCCTGAATATTGTTGTCTACAATAATACCCTGCTATCATAAAAGAGAATTAGGCTTGTAATGAATAATGAATGAATGAAAACTAAATTATCTCAACATAATCTCAAAGAGAAAACCTTAGTATGTTTCTCCTTCTATCCTCCGCTTGTTCCTCCCTTTTCTTTTTCTTTTAACAAATTAGAATTGGTTGAAGTAGTTGAACCAACTCATTAGTTAAGTTAATTAAAAATCTCAACTAACTTTAGTTAGGGGGAAGAGTAATAATTATAATAAGGGCCATAAATAAATAATAACTAGTAGGTGGGACCCCTTGTGACTCCCTTTTGTTCAAAACAATCATAACATAACCATTAGTTAAGTTAAACACACCTCCTTGTGTCTCTCATCAACATATTCACTTTTGGAAAATTTAGCTCATGAAATTTGAAATTATTTTCAAAACTATTACTCATATATCCAAAATAAACATGTTGTCCAAAATTTTCTGAAGTCAACAGTCATCAACAATGGATAAAAATAAAAAACCAAAAGACATATTTCCCAGTCTGCGATGCAACCCTTCCTTGATTGTTTTTGTCACCTCTTGATTTTCCTGAATTTTCCTTTGGTTGTGCAGAGCCTTCAGGCCTAATCTCGTTGATCACATGGGAACAATCGTCCCTCAAATGCATCTGGGAAGACACAGATTTGTTAGAGCCATTAGAGGGTGAGGAAGGGGCAACAGTGGATTTTCCTTTTTCAAGTGCATGGTTGGCTTCAGTTTTCAATCTCTTGCTAGCATGGGAGGATTTCACTAGCAAGTGGTCAGGGGCATCTTGGACAATGGGGTTAATAGGAGGAGGAGCAGGCAAGGACAAGTTTGGCCATCCACGATGTTGGGAGACTGTCGAGTGGACAATCTCCTGCCATCCCATCATTTTCAGGGACCTCGGGTTCCAATGAGACATGAGGAGGTACAGGGATACCGGGGGCTTGTGAGTCTTGGAAAGGAGGCCTTTCAGGCCTAGGTTGGACTATACCTTGCCCAATCTAATTGAAAAATCTGGCATGAAAAAATTCGCCAAGCTCTTGTGAATCATCATCAAAATGTATGGAACCTGGGCCTTCTTGGGCTTCTGTTCCAGTTACCTCTACCTCTATTTCCCCAACCATGGCTACCTTGACTGAAAAAACTCATTCTTGCATACATGATTGATTAGCAAATAGTATTTTAAATAACCATACATGACAACTCTTAAAAATATGAAATAGATTTTCCTCAACGATGCATCAGACCCATGCAATCCAATCCATACAAATTGTTTTCATGTTTATCAATGAGCAGGGGGTGAAAAGGGTTTTGGGATATGCGAGGGGTCTGTATTGAGTGAAATGTGTTATAATGAGGGGGAAAATAACATGGTTACTGCTCATTGACAACAACAATCAACTAAAAATAAAAACCAATAAAACATCCTTGCAATCCACACAAGACACTGCCACTTTCAATTGTCTTAACACCGAAATTCTCTTGACTGTAATCAATCTCAAAACAGGGAGTGAAAAAATGAATATGGGAAGGTGATGGGATTTGTAATTAGCAGAAAATTAAATAATGGAAGGGAAGAAAAACAATTACTATTCATGAAATTAATTAAGTGATCCATAAAACATTTTGTGAAAAGAGATGCATCAACCATCAATCATTGTGACCAAATAACAGTTTTTGTGCATTTAACTAGTTCATTGTTCATAATCAAATATCCAACACAATGCCATCACAAGACAATATGCATTCCACACAATTTGTAAAGGGGTTCTATTCCTTTCATTTTCATACTTTGCATCTTACAACAATTTTCGAACAGTAACCATTCCCAATCTGTAAACCATCACAATCAACCACTGCCCATATATTACTTCAATCAACAAATATACTCAAAGTCATTTTTCCAAAATTAACAATGAAGTCACACTACCACTGCAATCGGGCATGTCATTTAAATGAAATGATATTCATTAAACATATATATGGTCAGTAAACCCAATAACCAAGATTAAATTGCAAAACCTGAATTGACACTTAAACAGACAGACAACAACCACCATTCCAACACAAACTATGCGCAGAATAATTCAATCATGCAAGTGTAACTCCATCACTGTGCAAGCCCAATTTAATGTGACTCTAAAAATCTGGGCCACCCATCCAACACGACAAGGTATCAACAACAAGCCTGTCTCAACAAATGATCGGGTAACAAAAACATGGTTAAAACCATGTGGGTATCCCTGAGTGTAAAAAGCCAAGCTATCCATCTTATACACAGTGCACAGCCATCAAAACACCACGATGCAACATTTACACTTTACAAAACCAAACACACAGTCATGGCAATAAATCAACCCATCACGTTGAGCCATCAATCTAATACAATATTTCTTCAATTTGGTCACACTGTAATCGACTATGTTGTGTACACTCGGATTTTATAATCAGACAATCATAAGCATGCAGTGGATGTCATTCATACAGTCTTCCTGGTTGCAATAACCATTCGGCCCCAAAAGAAACTAACAGTTATCATGACAGAAACACCACACACACAATGTGGTATGCATGAGAAACATCAAGCATTTGTAACCAATGGCAACTAAACATCCAACCAATCCCGAGCGAAAAATACCAGTGACTGTGTATCAACCAACCAATTCACCACTGTCGTAAATATCAATCGACCTAACAATTTGTGGCAACTACGCATGCCCATGCATCAATTTGAATCGAGGCAATGACCCTCTCAATTAACAATACTGAGTTATTAACCATAAGGAGAGCGATTGTGTGTATTGAATTATGCAATTAACAATGCAGGGTTTACCATTGTTATAACAGTGACAATAACTAGATGCCAAACCAACACGACTGTCATATGACCAACTGGGCAAATGTGTATTCCAATTAATCGACAGTACATCCAATCCACAATAACCCATAGTAAACTTGACAGGCTCGACAGTCTTCTCCATAAAACTCCATACTACAGGGTTAAGGGTTTTCTTTGCAGCCAACACAGGGAGAACAGAGCCAACTCCTCGTAATGGTAAAAACTTCGAGGCCAACGGTGCACACACGGGAAGAAACACGAGTCATTCGTGGACCGGTAAAAAATCTATGACAGGGGTCATAACAGAGGGTGAGGCTCTAGTTTTTCCTAGCAACGTTATTTAACGCACACAAGGTATAACCCTCATGCTCTTTGATCAAACAACCACAGCACAAAGGTGAAAACAGAGTCGAGTAAGAACAAGAAAACCCATTTCGTGACCCTTAGTGGTGAAATCAACCAATGCCCAAGTGAACAAAACACAGTGATGCAAAAAGCCTTCAACCAATAAACCCATAAAAGCCAATGACTGGATTTAGTGACAGATGTGTAAAGATAGTTATCCAACCAATACCAAACAAAAACCCTCCAACTAAACCAACAAAGATAATAGAGAGATACCACCCAAGATATCCAATAACTTCTATGAATTCAATATTATTGCAGGGAGGACCATCCATGCTTCATTCAAGAACACATTTTTACATAGTTGCAATACTTAGGAAAACACAAACCAATACACATGAGACAGTAATCATCTCATAACCAGAGAAGAGTCACAAATGGCCAAAAAAAGACATACCTATAATCGAAATTATTTAAACGCAAGCTGGCCAAGTGGTTCCTCTCTGCTAAGAAATTAGAGCATAACCACAACAGCAAGATCGAACAATAGCCTAACTAGGGTGACGACTAACAGGAGGAGTATAGGTGATGTGCAGTAAATGCACATCGGCTCCACCCACATTTCATTAATTCATCAGTGCATACCAACAAATCCTTCATTAACACCATTAATCAAACCATGTATCGAAACCATTACCACATTAAAAGCCAATAGCGCGACCACCACATTCCATCTTACATCATATAATACAAAAAAAATCACATAACCATTAGCGTCCATTACCTTGTCAAATGAGCCACCATCATCCCATTCATCCAAAGATACCATATGTATATCGACCACATAACTCAATTAAATCGCATAACCATTTAAATGCTAGCTAGGATTTAACCATAACAATTAAGTTTTTCATGCATATAGTATAATATATAGGATAGTTTAAATCCTTCCCCTTTTGCAACTGTTGCATTGTTCCCTATTTCCTTCCAATTGTTTGTATGTGGTATAATAAAATTGCAGAGTTAGATCCCCTTTTACTTTGCATTTGTTATAATAATTCTTCCTTTCTTCAAACTGCCTTTTATGTGTTTTCACTAACATGTTTGTTGTGCAAGTGCGATAAGAACAGGTGGCAATGATATCAATGAATAGCATAGGCTGTAATAACATAAGGAACCAACATTTCATAAGCTCAAACCATAGCCAATAACAAAAGATCTTATCAACCATGCAAGCCTTGTTGCACATCACCACAACATAAAAAATGAACAGATCTGATCTTCAATAGTTCAAGGGGGTCCCACCTACTAGCATTATTTATCTTTTATAAGAATAGGCTTTAGCAACACTTTGCGGGCAAAACTTCGTGGACAATTTTAATCACCAACAAACTGGCGAATCCACGGGAAAATTTGTTTCCAACAGATTTAGAACTCAGAACTCATGGTTTCGCAGACCAAGAACAGTAATTTTAGAAGACGTAACTAGAATAATTATGAAACATGGGGAAGTGCGCGGATTTAATGAAAAGATGATCGAGAATTTGGGAATAATTCATGAAAAGTGTTAAGTATGAGGGGTTTTTACCACTATATGCATAATCATTCAACTGGAATATGCTCTTAACTTTCAAGGAGGAAAACTTATAGACTTTATATTAAGATCTCAATGGATGAAGAAATGGCAAGAAGAAGCGGGAAATAACCAATTCCTTATAAGACAACAATGGGAATATGTAACAATTTCAAGGGCGTTTCAGAGGAGACATCATAACAGTTGTCTAAGCTTGATTGTTATCGGCTAACAATGCTTTGCAGGAGTGTCATTATGGCAGAATTGATCCAACATCCTATCTTGACCAAACACTAAAACATGATAAGGACAAAAATCACAACAGAAGTAATAATTCATAAATTAAAACAGCAGCAGTAAAAGACTCAATTGGAAACAGCAAGGAAAGAAAACTTAACTTAGAAGGCAAAAATCAAAGTACTGTAAGCATAGAAAAGAAGCACAAAAATTGAAAACAGATCTAGGCTACTAGTATACAGAAATCCAATCAGCATTAGAAATTTTCACGCTGACCCCTCACAATACTTTAAGCGAGGACTGTTAGTGTTGTAGGAAAACAATTGTCTCTGTAATTTCCCTAAAATGTATGAGTTAGTGTCCAAGACAAAGATAATTTGGAAAGGACCCAACACTTGAAATTCTGATGTAATTATCAGCCCTTTGACGCACATGATTAAATCATCAAGATAAGCATGGAGACTGACCAATTCATTGAAAGTTGTGTGTATAGGCCTTTTAAAGGCGGTACTTGCATCAAATAAGCCAGAAGGAAGGAATTTGTAAGGCATAGTATCGCAATTAGTAATTAAAGTGGTTTTGTAAACATTTTTCCTTTTTACTTTGATTCTCTTGTAACCAAATAAACTGTCAAGTAAGGGCCCTAACCATGACTCTACAACCTATTGCAAAAACATTTCCATGTTGAGAAGAGGGAAGGGATTTATCATAATCGCTTGCCTGAAAGTTTGAAGACTAATACATGTTCTAATATTATCAGTGGTCTTCAAGGCCAGTTCCCAATTTGAAACCCACTCAGGCTGGTCTGAAAAAAACATTCTAGCCCTTAAGGGATCTCTCAACTCCCTTCGAAAGGGTGCTTCTAGTGAAGATTTAATAGTTGTCATTCTTGCCTAGCTAGTTTCAACATATGCCAAACAAGACCAAGATCAAAACCATGAAGATCCTCATAGGACCAAGAAAAAACCTTTTGAGATTCACCGAGTATCCCAGTGGACCCCATCTCTTCTTTAACAGAACATTGGACATTTATTTGAACATTCGTTGAAGATTCAGGTGTCCTAATGTTCAGGAGGATGGATTCAACCACCTTCTTTCATAACTCCTCTTCTTTATGTTTTCATTTATTGCCTGCATCACTCAATAAAAATGAGCTCTCAAGAGGATTCAAGCCCTCGGGAATCTTATTATTTTCTATGGATACAATATCCTTGGGCTTAAGATGTTCATTTTGAATGGCAGCACAAATTCTCTCATCATTAGGGAGGGCCTTCCAAGGGCTTTCATTGTCAGAAATATATGGATGATGTAGAGATTGAAAAGCACAATCAGGCCTAAGAGGCAAAAGTTATTGATTAGGAGAGGCTGCAAAGATAGCTAACCGATCATCCATTGAATTCAAATCCTTCTTAACATGAGTGACATTGAAAGATAGAAGGTTCGAGACAAGTGCCCAAAAAGTTTGGGAATATCATTCCATCAGCTTGTTGCTAGGAGAGCATATCTTACGTATCAAGTTCACAACAAGCTCAGAATTTTTGAAAACTGAAAGGTGACCACAACCAAGATTAAGGGAGTTCTCAATGCCTAATAATAAATATTTGAATTCAGCGACATTGCTTGTATAAGAAAACTCCAACCTGTATGATAGATTATGAATTTTTCTTGCAGGGGAAACCGAGATAATACCAGCCCTATTACCTTCATTAGAGTGTGAACCATCAAAGTGCATATACCATACATCATCATCATCATCTAAATCAATTATTTCCAAAGGAATATTATCCTCTTCAGCAAAGATGGAATACACTCCTAGGTCTTCTTCGATATAGTTTACGCTAGATTGCATAACACTCTCTATGTAGGGTGAAATTCTTCCCTCTCTAAGGACTATAATATTCTTTCCATTCTGAGGAACGAATAAATGCGTCTCATCGAGCGAGAGGTATCCACCTGTTAAGGCTTGCCAATCTCTTCCCAAGATAATTGAGTAATTGCTTACAGGCATATCAATTACTTGAATGTTAAGGGTTGTTCTTATCTCAGGATGAGTGCATAAAACCAAGGTCACATCCTTAATATCTCCTATGGTTGTTTGTTGCAGACTATTATAGGAGAGCATGCTTCTATCGTTTTCATTTGTACAAGAAAATCCTAGTTGTTCCATAATAATCTTTGACATCAGACTGGGGCCCGAACCACTATCAATGAGGCAACAATGGGTAATCTTATCCATAATCTTTACGATAATATAAAAAGGGGGATTTTTTATAGGGTATCTAAAGTTATGTACACCTACTTTATTTACAAAATAATCCTCTTTGTTTACCTCTTCAAAAAGATTAGCTACAACATAAGCTTTTCCTTCCATGAATTTTTTCAGATGCATCTGTTGTTCAGGGACGACAACCATGCCTAGGAGGGTTGCATCTGCTTTGATGTTGGCCAATTGATTCAAGATATTGTATTTGAAAGAAGGTAGAGGGGGAGTGATTCCTTGACTCTCAGGGACCTTAGGAACCTGGAGCACAACAATAGTTGAGGATGAGCTCGGGATAGAAGAACTGCGAGGAGGGTAAAATTTTCCCTTGGGAGCATAGGCTTTATTCCTAGTATTAATAACCATAACAACTTTTGGTTATGCAAAATATAGGACCGTGATAGTATCCTCTGGTATTTTACCAAAGATCTTATCTCTGACACTTTTCTTTAACTCACATGTGGTTTCTTCGTGGTGTTCCTCGCAAAATTTACACCAACTCCGGGGCAGGATAACTTTAGGCTGAAAATTGTTTTCCACCAAATTTCTAAAAGGGGGTACAGAAGAGGATGAAGCTTCAGGGGTGAGAGGGGAGACAATACCCTTTTGCTCAAATGATATCATGCGATTGGTCATATCTTGTACTAGCTGTAAGAGAGCGGACATGTCTATCTGTCTAACTGATTCTCCCTCGGGAAGATGAGTTATTTTAAGTTGTTCTTCATACTCTGAGAATGCATGCAGAGAGGAACCAAGATTATCAATGGATTTTTCCTCAATCCTATGAAGGTAAGGAGAATCAATGCATTGTAATAATGCATGAAAGCGGATTAGTTCTGAGGGAAGATAAGTTCGGGGATTTGATTGTACAACTTGGTGAAACACAAGTTGAAATACTTGATGGTCTCACCCTCCTTGTAGGTAACATTATTATATTCCCTTAACTTCTCGGTTGGGCTTTTAGATTTCCCATAAGTTGATCTAAACCAGTATATTAAATCCTCCTAAGTAGATACAATCTTAGGAGGAAGGTCAAAGAAGTCAGCCACAACCTTCCCTTCCAAGGAATTGACAAACAAGTTCATGCAAGTGTCATTGTCGTTGGCCCCTATGTTATGACAAGCATTAGAAAATTCCACTAGGTGCTCGTTTGTACTGATAGTGTTATTTCCTGAAAACTTAGGAAAGTGTTCTTTAAACTTTGGAAGTGGATGAGTAGCAGGTGCTAATTTAAGAGGAGATGACACATGCCACGGTGTGGTTGTGGCATCTTCTTCGAACTGAAAAAGCCAATACTTTTTAATGACTTTGGTGGGGTTTTTTGTAGATTGTACAGGAATATGGTGGCTATATAAGCTACCAATTACTGATGACAATGAAGATTGAGAATATGGAGCACTTCCAGTGCCACCAGAGCCTCCACTAGATGCCATCTTGTGGATGATAGGTGACGAATCAGATAAAGTTCTCCTTAGAGAACTTTGTTGGGCAAATAGCACAATGTTTCTCCTTCCTATTTCAGCAATAGGATTGATTTCAGGTGACAAGCCTCTTCTTCTTCTATAAGAACGAGAATCTAAGGACATGAAAGAAAAATCCAAAACTGAGGAAAATGAAGGTTACTGTTAATTTCTAGGTTTTCTACGTCTAGCTTCCAATTGTTCTTTAACACTAATATCTTGTTCAATTGCTTCCCAAGAACGGTTAAGCTCAACACGGGTCCTAGCAGTGTCTAAAATAGTATGAAATAAGTTCAAAGCAATGTTGGTCTGGTCTTGGAGACTGGTCTCAAGATTGGGCTGCCTTGCAACAGGAACAATCATTAATAGAAAAACAATCAAAGAATCAATATCAGAGAAATAAGGATGTATCGATGAGAATTGAGTATAAAAATTAACCGGAGAGATATCAAAGATTTCCCCAGTATGGTCGCCAAATAAATGTTGAGGAAAAGATATGAAATGATCTTACTCAAGCATTTTCAGATTCTGCTTGGCTAAAAAAAAATAGACGGGAATATCACCCTATGTTTATAGCCAACAAAAATAACATCCTAACTCACAAGTATTAATTACAAGTGCTTAGGCTAGTCTTTTATCAACAAAAAGTTTGATGGAAATTCACTTTTTATGTAATTTTCTGAACATATCAGTTGCTGAAATAAATGTAAAGATAGAAGAAAAGTCACCAAGATGATAATCAAGACAGATGAGACATAAATCAATCCCTTATTTCATTAAAATTCACCAAAGAGTCATTTTCTTTACAAAATCTCATACAGAAATATTGGACCAAAGTCAAACTTAGAGATCCCTGATGGAACATACAAAAGGACCTCTGACAGAAAACCAAAACTGAACTCTAAAAGCTGGATCGGATTGCCATAGATTGTTTCCCACTCGACTCTGCACAATATCCTTTCTCAATCATGAAAATTAATTCACAAACAGACAAGTCTACACAGACTATCAAAGATAGATCAACACCTCTGAAAAACAAGTGTCTGAATGATGTGATTCAACCCTAAATATTGTCATCTACAATAAGACCATGCTATCATAAAAGAGAATTAGGCTTGTCATGAATAATGAATGAATGAAAAATAAATTATCTCAACATAAACTCAAAGATAAAACCTTAGTATGCTTATGCTTCTATCCTTCGCTTGTTCCTCCCTTTCCTTTTTCTTTTAACAAATTAGAATTGGTTGAAGTAGTTGAACCAACTCATTAGTTAAGTTAATTAAAAGACTCAACTAACTTTAGTTGGGGGGAAGAGTAATAATTATAATAAGGGTCATAAATAAATAATAACTAGTAGGTGGGACCCCTTGTGACTCCATTTTGTTCAAAACAATCATAACAATAATAACATAACCATTAATTAAGTAAAACACACCTCCTTGTGTCTCCCATCAACATATTCACTTTTGGCAAATTTAGCTCATGAAATTTGAAATTATTTTCAAAAATATTACTCATATATCCAAAATAAAACATGATGTCCAAAATTTCCTGAAGTCAATAGTCATCAACAATGGATAAAAATAAAAAATAAAAAATCCATATTTCCCAGTCTGCGATGCAACCCTTCCTTGATTGTTGTTGTCACCTCTTGATTTTCCTGAATTTGCCTTTGGTCGTGCATATCCTTCAGGCCTAATATCATTGATCAAGTGGGAACAATCGTCCCTCAAATGTATCCAGGAAGACATGGATTTGTCAGAGCCATTGGCGGGTGAGGAAGGGGCAGCAGTGAATTTTCCTTTATCAAGGGCATGGTGGGCTTCAATTTTCAATCTCTTGATAGCATGGGAGGATTTCACTGGCGAGTGGTCAGGGGCAGCTTGGACAATGGGGTTAATAGGTGGAGGAGCAGTCAAGGACAAGTTGGGCCAGCCACGATGTTGGAAGACTGCCAGGCGAACAATTTCTTGCCATCCATCATTTCAGGGACATCGGGTTGCAATGAGACATGAGGAGGTACGGGGATACCGGGGGCTTGTAGGGAGTGGAAAGGAGGCCTTTTAGGCCTAGGTTGGACTATTCCCTACCCAATCCAATTGAAAAATATGGCATGAAACAATTGGCCAAGCTCTTGTGAATCAACATCGAAATGTATGGAGAACCTGGGCATTCTTGGTCCTCGATTCCAATTACCTCTACCTCTGTTTCTCCGGCCATGGCTACCTCGACTGAAAAAAATCATTCCTGTATGCACGATTGATTAGAAAATAGTACTTTAAATAAGCATACATGACAACGCTTAAAAATATGAAATATATTTGGCTCAGTGATGCATCAAACTCATGCAATCCAATCCATACAAATTGTTTTCATGTTTATCAACGAGCAAAGGGTGACAAGGGTTCTTGGATATGCGAGGGGTCTGTATTGAGTGAAATGTGTTATAATGAGGGGGAAAAGAACATGGTCACTGCTCAATGACAACAAAAATCAACTGAAAATCAAACCAATAAAACATCCCTGTAATCCACATAAGACACTACCACTTTCAAGTACCTTAACACTGAAATTATCTTGACTGTAATCAATCTCAAAACAGGGAGTGAAAAAATGAATATGGGAAGGTGATGGGATTTGTAATTGGTGGAAAATGAAATAATGGAAGGGAATAAAAATGATTATTGTTCATGAAATTAATTAATTGATCCATAAAACATTCTGTGAAAAGAGATGCATCAACCATCAATCATTGTGACCAAATAACAATTTATGTGCATTTAACTAGTTCACTGTTCATAATCAAATATCCAACATAGTGCCATCATAAGACAGTATGCATTCCACACGATCTATAAAAGGGTTTTGTTCCTTTCATTTGGATACTTTGCATCTTACAACAATTTTGGAACATTAATCATTCACAATCTGTAAACCATCAAAATAAACCATTGCCCATACATTACTTCAATCAACAAATATACTCAAAGTCATGTTTCCAAAATCAACAATGAAGACACACAACCACTGCAATTGGGTATGTCATTTAAATGCAATGACATTCGTTAAACATATATATGGGCAATAAACACAATAATCAAGATCAAATTGCAAAATCCGAAGTGACACTTAAACAGACAGACAACAACCACCATTCCAACACAATCTATGAGCAGAATAATTCAATCATGCAAGTGTAACTCCATCACTGTGCAAGCCCAATTTAATGTGACTCTAAAAATCTGGGCCACCAATCCAACACGACGAGGTATCAACAACAATCCTGTCTCAACAAATGATCGGGTAACAAAAACATGATTAAAACCTTGTGGGTATCCCTAAGTGTAAAAACCTAAGCTATCCATCTTATACACAGTACACAGCCATAAAAACACCATGATGCAACATTTACACTTTAAAAAACCAAACACATAGTCACGGAAATAACTCAATCCATCGCGTTGAGCCATCAATCTAATACAATATTGCTTCGATTTGGTCACACTGTGATCGACTATGTTGTGTACACTTGGCTTATACAATTAGACAATCATAAGCATGCAGTGGATGTCATTCATACAATCTTCCTAGTTGCAATAACCATTCGGCCCCAAAATAAACTAACACTTATCATGACAGAAACACCACACACACAACGCGGTATGCATGAGCAACATCATTCATTTGTAACCAATGCCAGCTAAACATCCAACCAATCCTTAGCACAAAATACCAGTGATTGTGTATTAGCCAACCAATTCACCACTGTCGTAAACATCAATCGACCTAATAAGTTGTGGCAACCACGCATGCCCACGCATCAATTTGAATCAGGGCAGTGGCCCTCTCAGTTAACAATACTAAGTTATTAACCATAAGGAGAGAGATTGTGTGTATTGAATTATGCAATTAACAATGCAAGGTTTACCATTGTTATAATAGTGACAGTAACTAGATGCCAAACCAACACGAATGTCATATGACCAACTGGGCAAATGTGTATTCCAATTAATCGACAATACATCAAATCCACCATAACCCATAGTAAACTTGATAGGACCAACAGTCTTCTCCATAAAACTCTAGACTGGAGGGTTAAGGGTTTTCTATGTAGCCAACACAAGGAGAACAGAGCCAACTCCTCGTAATGGTAAAAAATATGAGGCCAACCGTGCACACATAGGAAGAACCACGATTCATTCGTGGACAGGTAACAAATCTATGACAGGGGCCATAACAGAGGGTGAGGCTCTAATTTGGCCTGACAATGTTATTTAACACACGCAGGGTATAACCCTTGTGCTCTTCGATCAAACAACCACAACACAGAGGTGAAAACGGGGTCGAGTAAGAATAGGAAAATCCATTTTTTGACCCTTAGTGGTGAAATCAACCAATGCCCAAGTGAACAAAACACAGTGACATAAAAAGCCTTCAATGAATAAACCCATAAAATCCAAAGACTGGATTTAGTGATAGATGCATGAAGATAGCTATCCAGCCAAGACCAAACAAAAACCCTCCAACTAAACCAGCAAGGATAATAGAGATCTACCACCCAGGATATCCAATAACTTCTACAAATTCAATATTATTGTAGGGAGTACCATCCACGCTTCATTCCAAGAAAATATTTTTACACATTTGCAATACTTAGGAAAACACAAACCAATACACCTAAGCCAATAATCATTTCATAACCAGAATAGAGTCATGAATGGCCAAAAAAAGACATACTTGTAATCGAAATACTTTAAACGCAAGTTGGTCAAGCGGTTCCTCTCTGCTAAGAGATCGGAGCATAACCACAACAACAAGATCGAACAATATCCCGACTAGGGTGGCGGCTAACGAGAGGAGTAAAGGTGACGTGCGGTAAATGCACGTCGCCTCCACCCACATTTCATTAATTCATCAGTACATGCTAACAAATATTTCATTAACACCATTAATCAAACCATGTATCGAAACCATCACCACATTAAAAGCCAATAGCGCGACCACCACATTCCATCTTACATCATATAACTCAAACAAAATTGCATAACCATTAACATCCATTACCTTGTCAAATGAGCCACCATCATCCCATTCATCCAAATATACCATATGTATATCGACCACATAACTCAATTAAATCGCATAACCATTAAAATGGTAGCTAGGATTTAACCATAACCATTAAGTTTTTCATGCATATAGTATAGTATATAGGATAGTTTAAATCCTTCCCCGTTTGCAACTGTTGCATTGTTCCCTATTTCCTTCCAATTGTTTGTATGTGGTATAATAAAATTGTAGAGTTAGATCCCCTTTTACTTTGTATTTGTTATAGTAATTTTGCCTTTATTCAAACTGCCTTTTATGTGTTTTCACTAACATGTTTGTTGTGCAGGTGCGATAAGAATAGGTGGCAATGATATCAATGAATAGCATAGGCCGTAATAACATAAGGAACCAACATTTCATAAGCTCAAACCATAGCCAATAACAAAATATCTCATCAACCATGTAAGCCTTGTCGCACATCACCACAAGATAAAAAATGAACAGATCTGATCTTCAATAGTTCAAGGGTGTCCCACCTACTAGTATTATTTAGCTTTTACAATAATATTCTTTAGCAACACTTTGCGGGTAAAACTTCGTTGACGATTTTAATTATCAACACAAGGTTCAAGACTGAAGCAAACCTTTCAGACACTTGTTTTAGAGGTGTTGATCCATCCTTGATAGTCTGTGTATTCTTGTCTGTTTGTGAATTAAGTTTCATGGCTGATAAAGAATATCTTGCAGAGTCAAATTGGTAGCAGTTTGTGGCAAGCTGATTCAGATTATAAATTTCAGTTTTGTTTTTTTGTTGGAGTATTTTTGTATGGTGTTCATCAGGGATCTCTAAATCATATTTTGGTCCATGCCCTCATAAGGGTTTTGTAAAGAGAAAAACACTTTTGATATCTCAGAATGAAATAAATCATATTGTTATTCTATCTTATATATGTGTATTGATGACTTGGTTACTTTTCTCTTTTTGATCTCCATGTTTACTTTCTGTAATCTGTATATATTTCAAAAACTTATATAAATTTTATTTTTTATTGCAACATTATTTTGATTAATAAATCAGCCTTAATCCTAGTAATTAATACTTACGGATTGAGAGAATATTTTTGAGGTTGTAAAACCCAGGGTGACATTCCCGACTATCTTGTCCTAGCTAGGAAAGATTTGAAAATGATTGAGTAAGGTAATTCATACATTTTCCTCAACAACAATGATTATAGAATATTGAGAAATTTCAAAGAGCATGATTTCTTTTGGTTCGAGGGCACATTCCTTCCTTGAATATCTACATGCCGACCTAAAAAATGAAGAAGGTTTCTACCTTGATGTCATGGTACCCTTTGGTATTAAAGTTTCCAACATGTCATAGCTAAAGAGAAGAGAGGAGGACCTTCCCTCTCCAAGTCGGATCAAGCAGTTGAATGCCTGCTGGAAAGAGAAAATAAATAACTTGAACAACATTGTTCAGGCGTGCAGCCAATCCATAACAAGGAGAGAAGATTTATTCAAAAGGCTCATAGAGGTGGACCTAGCTGGAAGCACTAACGAAGTCCAATATCCCAAGTTGATCCTCAACTCCTTGTTCCTGACAAAAAAATAGTTCGATGAGCAAGTTGATATTTTTAAAGGAATATCAATTGAAAAATTCTATGGCATAATTGTATATGATGGGAACTCCATAGATAACTGGCTAGTGGATTACACTATAAAAAATCAGGATATTGAAGAAATATTACATGGAATTTCCATTGATCTCCGAGACTTGGAGGGCGAGCTGTTCAATATTGAAATCTGGCATCAAATCAACGTGGCACCTGTGAAAAGTTACATCAAATATTGGTTCAAGAAAACTATCGATAAACTGACAAATAAAGGGAAAGAAGTAGTTGAGACGGTTCCTATAACCATTGATGAAAACTATAAAAGGACATCAGCGAGCAAATGAACACACAAGCGAGCATCGTAGTAAGATTATACTGATCACATACTTCTTTTTCTTTATCATGTTCTTCATCTAGTTATTCAACCTCTTTCAATAGAAAGGTTTAACCAAAGACTGGTAACTCCTTTTTTTTTTCTTACCAGGTCTTGTTGATCTTTCTACCGCCCATCGTCTTCCTTCTGAAATTTTGTTTCTTGTATCTATTTTCTTTAGGGTTTGCGGGAGCCCCAATCCCAGTCTTTAAGACAAATGCATTTACAATTTCAAATAATATGTAACAGACTATATATTTTTATAAATTTCAAGAGAAATACTTTGGGAACAATCTCAATTGTGCTTTGTAACCCTGTTTTCATAATATAAATTATTTGAGGTTGATCTATCATTATATTTATTTGAGTTACCCATGTGTCCACTCTGTTAAATTTCTCTTATACATGCATATCATCTTTCTTTTTATTTTATGTGATCATAAATATTTATCTTAAACTATGATGGATGTGAGGAAATTTTGCGTATTTTCTTTAAATATGTGGAGTGTGTGATTCCTGGTCCCTTCTGTTAGAACTGAGAGTCACCCTCAGATTGCAAGAGGATAATTCCAGCACCCATCAAATAGGTTTGTAAATGTAGATTTATGATAGAAGGTCAAATGGACAAACCTCAGCATAGCAATGTTTCAACACGGAAAATCTAGGCTAGTATGCATAAGCAAATGAGGTTTTGATTAACTTCAGTCAGTGGTTTAAAGATAAATGTGAGTATATGGAACACTTGGTGAGGAAGGTGAATAGGTATTCTATAAGCATCAAGCCTTATAGCAGCTAGGTGAAGAAAAGATCAGTCAAAAGAACCTCTTGAACTAAACTTAAAACACTGAAAACATTTACATCAGCATCATAATCAAACATCCATTATAATACAACTATAACATCTTATAAGGATCATCCAATAATGAGCAATTAGAGTAAGTAGAAGCAAGATAATGAAAAGAGGATGACTTCTATTGATCAAAATATCTCAAATCTCATACATAAACCAGAGTATGGCTCTGTTTAGTCAAAATATTACAATAGGGATCTCTACTCAACCATTAGAACCTCAAAATAACATTCTTTTGTTGTATTTATAGTCTAAACAATAAACAATATCTTGAAATGCGAGATGGCCTCTCTATCCTAATATTATCCACAAAAAAATGCTAATCTAACATCTGTACAAGTGGAACTAACCGACTACTAGAAACATGGAGCATGTGGGAAACAACTCTAAAAAGATAATCATGACATGATTTGTTGTTTCTTGGGCGCATCTCCACTAGTGCAATGTGTCCTCCAAGCCTTTGTGTTGAGCTCCATCGGCCACCTAGTGACCATTGGTTCCCTCCAAATCATCAAATCTAAGGAGAAGCAGTGAATTCAAAACTGTTCACTGTAACAACCAGTTCGTAGAAACTTTTTGTAGTGCAACTGGTAGCAAATTTTGTAGCGCCTACCTATGTAAGTGTTGATTAAGGTTGGTTGTCATTGATGTCAACCCTTGAAGAAAGACCCGTAGCAAAAAGGTTTGGGTAATGGACCCAATAGTGTTTGATGTAAATATGACTCATTATTTTTTTGTCATGGTTGATAAGAAGTAAATATGGATGAACTCCAAAGTGGTCCCCTTATGGTGAAAGCCCTCACAGGAAGACGCTTTGTGGAGTAAGAGAACCCACGCTTAATTGTGGAATAATGAGATGAAGGAAAGTGAATTTGTAAGGGAAAACATCCTAGATGGATATTTCTTGTCATTTCATTTCCATTGGTATGTGGAACGTCAAATAATTCCTCACGGTTAGAGAGTTATGGCCATGAGAAGTTGGAGATCCTAGGTTTGGGTAATGGACCCAAGTTTGTTTGATGGGTAATGGTATGAGTTATAATATATTTTAAGATAATACTATTCTATATGGATAGTACATGTCATGCCATTTCTGGTGGTATGTAGAACGTCACATACCTCCTCACGGTTTGAGAGTTATGGCCTTACGAAGATGGAGGACCCTCATATGTCATCTAGAAGCCCCAAAAGGTCAAAGTAATCAAAGTGGTTTAAGAGATTTTAAAAGGTAAGTAATAAAGTGAAGTGATGAGTGTATTATAATTTAAAGTGAATACAAAATAAATTATTTCAATAATAATTTTAATGGAGAAATTAGAAGTGGACCCAACCCTAAAATAAGGAAAGTGGGGCCAAGTGACCTAGAAGATGTTTTT
>ML803924.1:65886-83725 GCA_009831015.1 Picea engelmannii
TTGGGTTTCCACGTAAAACACTGGTGTACTGTGTATGTGTGTGATTGTTTATTTATTACTGCTCATTATTGGATAATAATTCTACATTGATATAACATTTGAAGAAAAAGGATTATAATTATGTGATTACTGATTCACCCCCCCTCTCAGTAATCCAACAGTAAGACTATTTTGCAGCAGATGCCGTAGCGAATTCAGTAGCGGATTTCATAGCACCCACCTGTGAAAACTGTTATGCAGCAACTTTTTGTAGCGAACTGCCACTTTATGTTTGGCTAGATGATTTTGCAGCACTTTCCATAGAGAATATGCAATCATGTCTGTGTGGATGATTCTGTAGTGCCAAGAGCTACAAAATGCTCTGTATTTTTCTGTGTCATGAAATGAGCCTCAAAAAACAAAAAAAAATCTTAGCAGAAGGATTATAAGCCTGTAGATGCCTCCAGTAGGTAAAATTTATGACACTTCCCTCAAAACTTCAAGCTACAAAAACTGACCATCATAAAAAATGGGGTTTTTCATCCTCTCCACTTCATCTTCTTAATCTGGCACTTCTCCTTGTTGCAGAAAAAATTCTCTCTATTGCAGGAGCACTTCTCTCTGTTGCAGCTTGGGCTAGTACATTGAGATTCCTTTGGGCTAGATCATCCTCAACTCCTCTTTAAGTTTTCTGTTCTGGGACTGTATGCTTTTGTTCTGCCTGTACAAAGTCTGAAGTTGCCTATGGAGGGGAAATAATATTATTGTTGTAAACCTATCCATATAAAGGGTCTCATTATACATTTCCATGAGTTTTCTTATATTTTTCCTCTCATTCAATATTTCTCCCTTTAAAAGGAAAATTTACTTTATAGCATCCCTGAGTTGTCTGATCAAACTCTTGAAGGTGGGATTATCAGGGGGAGTGGTTATGTTTATGACTTCAACAGGCTTGTGGTGTTATGGGGATGGTAGTGATAGTTGTCAAATCATGTGATGAGTCAAGGGTATAAACCACAAGAATGAACCAAGGGTATAAACCATAGATGTGGGTGAAAAATGTGAGCCAATATCCATCCTTCCATTTATTTGAGCTAACCTAAGAAAACCATAAGGAGAAAATCAAAAAATAAACCTAAAAAGACTAAGGGATAAAAAATCAAAACTTAAGGGGAAAATTGACCCATGACAACTTCATGTGATAACATTGGCTCCACAGGGGATGACATGCTCCCTGTGATCTTTCAAGAACAAGCAACTTCAGTGTCTTATCCTAGATCTATGGGGTCATTTATTCAAACAAAACTGGAAAACAAAAAGTGATATTTACAATGAATGGAAAGCCACTCATGGCTTAAGAAAAATTCTTCTTCAGAAAGTGCCCATTGACAGGGCCACCAAAAACTTCAGAATCCTCCAAGTTTTGCTATTTATAAGTATTATTTGAAAACACCTCAGAAATATTGAAAGGCCCAATCCACAAGGCTTCAAATTTACCATGTTTGCCATTGTCTTGCTTGGGTGCATCCCACTTGAGCACTAGATCTCCCAGCTAGAAATCTTCTTTGCTTACCTTCTTGTCAAAGGCTTGCTTGATCTTTTGTTTATGGTTATGTGCTTTGTCAAGGAGATGCTCCCTAGTCTGTTGTACTTCTACCAACTGTTGTATCCTTCTGACCATATCATCAGGTTCACCTTGGTAGTCCTGGAGGAAATTTTCCACAGGAAATGCAAGCTAAGTAGGAAAGATAGCGTCAATCCCATATACAAGATAAAAAGGAGAAATACCAAGTGACCTCTTTGTTGTAACTCTATCAGCCCATAAGGCAAATTTTAGCTTTGAGTCCCATGCTTTCTTGTTATCTTCTAACAAATTCTTGATGATATTTATGAGGCTCTTGTTAGAAGACTCTGCCAAACCATTTCCTTGGGGGTAATAAGGAGTAGAATGGACTAATATAATCCCATACTGTTCACAAAACTTGATCAATGGTTTAGCTTTGAAAGAGACAACATTGTTAGTAACAATATTCCTTGGACAACCAAATCTTGACATGATATCCTCAAGAAAACTAATGATTACATTGTGGGAGGTATTCCTTGTAGGAATGGATTATATCCATTTGGTGAAATAATCAGTCACAGTCAAAATCCACCTGTTTTGACCACTTGAAGATGGATGAATTTCCCCAATGAAGTTAAGACCCCACTGCTGAAAAGGTCCAGAAACCACCACAGGCTTCAAAGGAAAATATTTGAGTTGCTACTTTCCATAAAATGTTTGGCATTTGAAACAAGCTCTAATCTTTGTACAAACATCAGTAAAAAGGCTAGGCCAAAAATACCCAGCTCTGAGGGTCTTATAAGCTTCAGTTCTCCAAAAGTGATGGCCCCCACACAAGATGTCATGAAAATCAGTCATGGCCTTTTGGGCCTCTTGTAGATCTAAACATCTCAAAAGAACCCCCGGAGGATCTTTCCAATACAATATGTGATCAATAAGACAATATCTTATTTCCTTAAGCTTCAAATCTCTTACCTTGTTCTTATCTAGACCATCAAGAGGCTACAACTTTTGTAGAAAATATATGGTGTATTTATACCAAGTTCATTCTACCAAGTTGGGGCTGATATGAGAGATTTTGTCAGCAAAATAACTTTCTGATTTTTTGAGTTTATGTTCATGAAATTAACTCTTAGTGATTTGCAATTTGATTCATCCATCAACCTAAATAAACCTTGACCTTTCACTAGTTTAGTGGGCTTCATTTCAAGGTCAAATTCCAGAATTTTGGCAATCCATTTGCTCCTCTTCCCATCTATGTCAGGCTGGATAAGTATCTATTTCACAGAGGCTAAGGGAACATAGGAAACAATATTTGAATGCAGAATGTATAATTTAAAAGCCTTGAGGGATTTGACCAAAGCATAAGCCTACTTTTCCATGATATCATATCCCATTTCTTCATCCCTCAATGCTTTGCTAAAAAAGGAAATAGGTTGCTCTAACCCCTCTTTATTTTTCTGCAACAAGACAACAACCAATGTGCCATATGAGGCAAAGGAGAATATCAGAAATTCCTTGGAATAATCAGGGTTGATAAGCATATGTGCTTCATTCAAGGCCTGTTTAATTTGGTCAAAATAATCCTGAGCCTTAGTATTCCATTTCACCTCATTTCCTTTCATAAGTATGGATGTAATGTACTTTACTAATTCAACAAAGCTAGAGATGAACCTTCTCAGAAAATTGATTTTACCCAAGAAAGACTGAACTTCTTTCTTGGATCTAGGAAGAGATAAATTCTAGATGGACCCTACTCTGCTTGGATCAATTCTTACCCCTTCTATTGATACAATGTGTCCCAATAACTTATCTTCCTAGATGAGCTAGTCACTCTCTGCAAAATGTGATCCATCTTTGGCAAGGGGTAATTATATTTATTGGATCTTCTATTCAAATTCTTGAAATAAACACATAGTCTAATTTCCCCATTCTTTTTCCTCATAGGGACAAAGTTATCTACCCACTCAGAGTACCTCAAAGGAATGATGATCTTGGCATCCAACAACTTCTTCACTTCTTTTTCCATAATAGGCAACAACATGGGATTTATCTTTCTAAGGTTCTTCCTAAAAGGCTTGGTCTCCTCTTTCAAAGGGATCTTGTGTTCAATGATCTTTGTGTAATATGTTTGTAAATCTTCATATGTACAGGACAACACATCAACAAACTACTTTAAAAGTTTGACATACTCAGCCCTTTTTTCTTTTGACAAACTGCTAGACAACTTCACATACTTTGGATTTTTATCTATACCTAAATTGCATTCAGTCACATCATCATTTTCAATTGAACCTTTAACCTTCACAGCAACATCATTTCTTTCAAACAATCTCTCCAAAGGAACAAGTCATTTTGGAATATGGTTACTGGGCAATTGAACAATATGATGGTCAACAATTTTATTCAGAAAAATATCAGCATGAGGGATTTTGACATAATCATGATCTTGATCAATATGCAGGGCATAAAATTCCTCCACGATTTGAAGAAATATTTTGATCTCAAGATCATCCTCAAATACCTTACAATGTTTGACATTGTCAGGTATAGAGGGTCTATACTTCACTTCCACATCATATTTGAGATTAGGGGGCAAAGGAACTTTGAAATTACTTGTAGAAATAGCCAAGGAATCTGCCATAGTATTTTCTTCTCTTGGAACAAAAGAGATATTAAAAGTTGAGAAGCAATTATCAACTAGATCCCAAACTTCATTTTTGTAAGTCCTTAATCTGGGGTGTTTAGCTTGATACATACTTTTGACTTGATGTACAATTAGTTCAGAATCTCCAAACATTGCTAACTCTTCAATCTTCATGTCTTTAGCAGCTCTCAAACCCAAAACAAGAGCCTCATATTCTGCCACATTGTTTGTAGATTCAAATTCAAGTTTGCAAGACAAAGATATGATCTCTTGGGTAGGGGAAATGAAGATTACCCCAACACCAACACCTTCCTCAGAAGAGGCTCCATCAAAAAACATCTTCCAAGCAAAGGTATTATGAGGAGGAATTTCACAAGAGTTAATGGGTTGTTTTGTGATTTCAATAGGTGATTGAGGAGCATCAGTGAGTTGTAAAATATTGGATCGTAAATCAATATCAACTACAAAAATAGGGTGGTTGGTAGAATTGTCTTCATCATTGATGATGTAAGCTAGTTGTGCTTCCCTATAAAGCCTTATGTGTTCTCCCCCAAATACAAAAATGGTGGCATATGAAAGGTTCATATGCAAAGTTCCTTCTAGTATTTTGATCCAAGAGCTTGGCAAGAGCATCCAAAAAATAGGGGGGACATCAGCCACCATAATATCCATGAACACACTTTTCATGGGAAATTGGAACAAGGTAACAACTAGGTCTTTGATTACCCCAAGACACTTCACTTTCCTAGAATCAAATGAGTATAGGAAATGATAAGTTTTTGTAATTTCCAACCCAAGCTAATCCATGACATTTTTAGGCATGAGGTTATGAGATGCACCTAAGTCCATCAAGCAGTTGTGCAACACTTTATCATGAATATTTAATGATGCGTAGAAAGGACGGGATGAGTCATCCCTATCCTCTACCAAAGGTCCCAATATGACTGTTGGTTTTTCATCTTGAAGGTTGACTGAGTCTATGGAATTAGAAGAAGGTTCAGGATGCAACATCTTGGAAATATATTTTTTAAACTCCTCATTCTTAATCAAATCTAAAAGTGGTACTAGGATTTTGATATTTTGAAACTCACTTTCAAAGATAAAAGAAGAGGGAGATTTCAGAATCTCCTTAATTTAAGGGACAGGGCTCTTAACCACTGCTTGAGGGTTTTGTGCCTCTTTTTCTTTGTTGCTAGATGCCACAGCCTTAGTAGAATTTTCTATTTTTGTGGGCTGATCAAAAGTCTTAGGTTTTCCCTCTTTATTTTTTGACCTTAGGTTGTATTTATTTGGATTGTCATTGGTTTTTTCCCCTTTACTCAATTCATTCAATTGGTTGTCCATGAGAGACTCCTCATATGTAGATTGGGTTAAATGAGGGGATGGAGAGGTGTCACCAAGACAATGGATTTCTAGATCAGTTTCGTCATCCTCTCCTTCTTCATCAACAACAAGTTTATTTTGGAGAGGGGCTTGGACTTTTTTATCATCCCTATCCCTATTTATTTGATCTCTTTGGAGGACCTGAGGGGCATTATTTGATCTTCTGAAATTTCCTCTATTATCAGCATTATATGTGTTCCTATAGTTCTTCTTTCCTTCAAGTTTCAACTTTTCCATTTCAACAGAAAGTGATTTTAACAATTTTGTTAGTTTATGAACTTGAGGGTGGACAACAGGGGAACCAGAGGTTGAAGCTTCATCCCTACTTGTTCTTTTGTCTCTATCAGATTTTCCCCTCATCTTTTCATATGCCAATATGTTAGATTCTACCTCTAAGGCTGCATCTTGCATATGAGCTAGAGAGGTAGATCTTCTTTCTCTCAATAGGAGGCAAAACTCAGGGTCAAAATCATTAGCATAGGTGATCTTGGCAGAAGTTTTTGTAGGCTTTATTTCAGTGGGAATTTTTTTATACATTTTATTAAATATATTTGAGAAGTCTAAAACATATTCCCCCTCTTTCCTCTTAAGTGACCCAAATTTTGTAATGTAATAAAGGAAATCCTTTTTATCCCCCCAATGCCTTAGAAAAACATCATCCAAGGCTTCAATTACAGCAATAGATCCAAGAGTCAAACCCATAAACAATTTCAGAGCCTCACCATCAAGGCTCTATACAAAGACCCTCATCCATACATCTTCATTCTCAATATTAAGGTTGTCTGCATAACTATAAAAAGTTGCAAGCTGTTCTTCTGCAGTTATGTCTTCCTCCCCTGTGAACTTGGGCATGTACTTAAGGTAGTCTCCAACTGGGAGGGAATTCATAGGCTGAGGTATTACAAGAGGGGAATACCTAGCAGCCACTATGGCATCCATCCTATTTCTAGGAAGGTTAACACCTTCGATTGGATTGTGAACTCTAGGAGAACAAGGGGGAGATTGAGTCTTGACAGGTACAACTACAGCTTTGATTTTAGGAGAAAGAGGGAGGTTGGATGGAGAGATTTCAGTTTTCACAGGAAGAGGTTGAGTCTTGGAAGAAGATGGTATAGGATCCAAGGGAAATGAGGTTTCCTCCTCTTTAGTCACATAAATTTTGATGGAAGGAGGAGTAGGAGAACCCAAGGTAGGAAAATATTCTAAGCTCTCAAGTCTAAACCAACTTACAATATCGGGAGAGGAAAGGGTTTCAAAACTTTCTTCTTTCAATTTGGGACTAAAAAAAGAGTATTCAACAGGAAAATTTTCAAAATCCAAATTTATAGAAACTTCAACAAAGGGTAAAAGAGGAGAACTGGATATAGCTATTGGAGTATTAGAGGTAGAATCATGAAAAATGACCAGAAGTACCTGGTACAGCACCTGAAAATCCTTCTTGAGAATCTTTTCCTTTATTGATAATTTTCTTTGGATTAACTTCAGGTGTTTCCAGAGGCATATGTGGAGTAAACCTCATGTTTCTGCCTTTGGGAGCCACAACTGAAACAATGGAGTCGCTAGGTGCCAGCTGCAATCTTTAATGTATTGATTTCTAATGCACCTTTAGAATCAGTATTTCTTTGTCGTTCAATCCCAGGGAAATGTTTTCAATTCGTTCCCCAACAGCGGTGCCAAGAATGTTACAACTGAGAGTCACCCTCATATTGCAAGAGAATAAGCCCAACACCCATCAAATAGGTTTGTAAATGTAGATTTATGATAGAAGGTCAAATGGAAAAAACTCAGCATAGCAATGTTTCAACACATAAAATCTAGGCTAGTATCCATAAGCAAATGATCTTTTGATTAACTTCAGTCAGTGGTTTAAAGATAAATGAGTAGATGGAAAACTTGTTGAGGAAGAAGAATAGGTCTTCTATAAGCATCAGGCCTTCTAGTTGAAAGCTAGGAAGAAACTGTCAACTAGGTCCCATACTTCATTTTTGTAAGTATTAACCCTGGGGTGCTTGGCTTGATAAATATGTTTGATATGATGAACAATTAGTTCTGCATCCCCAAATACTGATAGCTCTTCAATCCCCGTGTCTTTTGCAACCCTTAAACCTAAAACAAGAGCTTCATACTCTGCCACATTATTTATAGCTTCAAATTCTAGCTTGTAGGACAAATGTATAGTCTCTTGACAAGGTGAAACAAAGACCACTCCAACACCAACACCTTCCTTAGAAGAGGCTCCATCAAAGAATATCTTCCAAACAGAGGTAGTTGGAGGAGGGATTTCACAAAGAGTAATGGATTTTTTTATGATTTGAAGAGGAGGTTCAGGAGTATTAGTGAGTTGCAATAGGCCGGATCCCAAATCAGTGTCAATAGAAAAAATAGGATGGTTGGTGGGGTCTATTTCATCACTAATGATGTAGGCCAACTGAGCTTCCCTGTAAAGTCTTCTATGCTCACCCCCAAACACAGGAATGGTGGCATATGTGAGGTCCATCTGCAAAGTTCCCCCAAGTTTTTTTATCCAAGATCTTGACAATAACATGCCAAACTTGGGGGGAACATCAGCCACTACAATGTCCATGACCACACTTTTCATGGGCAACTGAAAAAAGGTCACAACCAAATCTTTGATGACCCCAAGACACTTCACTTTCCTAGAGTCAAAATAATATAAGTCATGGTAGGCTTTTGTGATTTCTAATCCAAGTTCATCCGTGACTGCTTTGGGCATGAGATTGTGAGATGCCCCTGAGTACATCAAACAATTATGCAGCACCTTATCATGTATGTTTAGTGACGTATAGAAGGGAGGGGATGAATAATCTCTATCTTCTATTAAAGGACCTAAGATGACTGTTGGATTTTCATCCTGAATATTAACTGAGTCAGTGGTATTTGAGTAGGATTCGGACAACAACATCTTGGAAAGACATTTTTTAACTTCTTCAATTTTTATCATTTCGGAAAATGGCACAGGGATTTTGATTTTTTGGATCTCATTTTCATAACTGAAGGAAGGTGGAGATTTCAGGATCTCCTTGACTTCTGGGATAGGATCCTCAACCAAAACTAGGGGGCTTTGAGAAAATTTCTCTTTGTTGCCAACTGTCATAGCCTTGGCAGATTTTTCTATTTTTGTGGGCTCATCAGAAGCATTAGTCTTTTCCCTTTTCTTTTTAGATCTCTAATCATATCTACTAGGATTTTCTTTTGCCTTCTCTCCCTTAATTAATTCATTTATTTGATTATCCATTAAGGACTTCCCATATGTAGATTGGGTTAAGTGAGGGGATGGAGGGGTGTCACCCAATAAATGGATCTCAGGATCATCTTCTTCATCTTCTCCTTCCTCGTCAGCCAAAATGTTGTTTTGTAAGGGAGTTTGGATCTTTTGGTCATCCCTTTCTTTGTTTTTGGGATCTCTTGTAAGAGTCTGAGAAGCATTATTAGGTCTCCTGAAACCACCTTTGTTATCAACCTTTTGTGTATTTCTATAGGTCTATTTTCCCTCAAACTTTGACTTTTCCATCTCAACAAAAAGAGATTTTACTAATCTGGTAAGTTCCTCAACTTGGGTGTGGACAATAGAGGAATCAGAGGTTGAGGCTTTGGTTCTACTCTTTCTCCTATCCTTATCAAATTTCCCTCTAAGTTGATCAGATGCCACTATGTTAGATTCTACCTCCACGACTACATCTTGCATATGCGCTAAGGAGGCAGATCTCCTTTCTCTCAGTAAAAGGAAAAAATCAGGGTCAAAAGCAATGGCATAGGTGATTTTGGTAGAGGTCTTTGTCGACTTTATCTCAGGAGGGATCTTATTGTACATTTTGTTGAATCTTTGAGAGAAATTAGAGAACAACTCTCCTTCTTTCCTCTTTAGGGATCCAAATTCTGTGATATAATACAAAAAGTCCTTTTTGTCCCCCCACTACCTCATAAAAGCATCATCTAAAGCCTCAATCTCGATGATATATCCAAGGGGAAAATCCCTAAACCACTTCCTAGCCTCACCATCAAGTCTATGAACAAAAATCCTCATCCATACATATTCATTCCCAATGGCATGGTTGTATGTATAACTATAAAAGGATTCAAGATGTTCTTCTACAGTTCTGTCTCCCTCACCTGTGAACTTGGGAAATTGCTTAAGGTAGCCATCCGCTGGCAGAGAATTCAGAGGATGAGGCAGGACAAGAGGGGCATACCTAGCAGCTACTATAACTTCCATCCTAGTTCTGGGGGGATTAGCTCCTGCCATTTGTATGTGAACTGGAGGAGAACCCGGAGGGGATGGAGTTGGGCTATGTGAAACTAGGACAGTGTTCCTCGGAGGTGAAGACAAGGGGCTTGAGGGAACAGAAGTCTCCCCTTCTGCAACTGCAGCAACTCTAATATGAGGAGGAGTAGGAAAGTCTTATAAGGTCAAATCTCTCTTCTTCCACTTCACAACTTCGGGGGAGAAAGGGGTGTCAAAGCTCTCTCCTTCCAAACCAAGAATAGGAAGGGATAAATCGGCAGGAAATCTCCCAAAACTTAAATTTCTTGAAAGTCCTGCAGCTTGTATAATAGGAGAATCAGAAACAACTATTGGAGTTTGTAAAGAGGGATTATGAAAATCATTAGAAAAACTTGGTACAGAAATGGAGGTACCTTTTTTAGTGGTCTTCCCTTTCTGATAATTTCCTATGGGTCAGCTTCAGACGTTGCTAGAGGCAGCAGTGAAGTGGACCTCATGTGTCTGCCTTTAGGAGCCAGAATTGAAATAGTGGAGTCACCATGTTCAAGTTGCAATCTTCAATGGTACTGATATCTAATGCACCTTCAGAATCAGAGCTTCTTTTTCATTCTATCCCAAGGAAAAGTCTTCAATTCGTTCCCTCGAAACAGCGCTAGAAATGTTAGCACTAGAAGTCACCTTCAGATTGCATTAAAGGTAATCCCAGTACCCATCAGTTTATATGTCACAGATAATTGAGTTTTGAGTGGTCTAATGGATAAAATTCAATAATAATAGCGTTCTAACTCAGAAATCTAGACTAGCATGCACCAGCCATTGAGGTCAGTAAGTTGGAGTAAGGGTGAGTAGGAGGAAGATTTAGTGAGAAAGGTGTAGAGGTCCGCTATGAACAATAGATTTTCTAGCATCCTAAGGAGAAAAAAATTAAACACAAGGTCCTTCTAGATTCAAATTTCAAGGAAGCTAAAAGAAATCATAACAGTACTATAATCAAACATTTATCATAATATAGTTATAACAATCCATGTGAATCAATAAAACATGAACTCTCTCAATAGAGGAAAATAATATAGAGTAAGAAAGATGACTTAGATTAACCAAGATGTCTCAAAAACAAATACATAACCAGAGAACCAGTTGTTCTCAATCAAAATATTACAATATCAGAGAGCCTAGCTCAACCATTCAACCTTAACAAAATATCAAAATTGCCTATATATACTAAAACGTTGCAACCACCAGGAATGTGATCAGATCACTGCCTTCAAAGCCTTTAATCGGTGCCCGCTCTGTCAGGTTGTGTAGACCTCATTATGTCAGACACAATCCAGGCATAGTTATGTGCTTTATAGGAAAAAATGCCCATAAAGAAGCTTCAGATCGTAAGTGTGCCTTCATGGCTGCTCTCTGCAACGTTTTCCATTTATGGGACAAGGTGAGGTCTCAATTGTTGCCCACAATATTTAATAAATGTCTTCATTGGGATTAGGACTGGGCCTAACACCCATAACTGTTCTTAGATGGTGCCAATGACTTCTGCGAGTCCATCCTGACGCCTCGAGGCCATGAATGGTATTTTTCTATGACTAATGTGAGCTTTGCAAGTGGAATTTTGATAGCATATGCACAGGGGTGATGTGGAGTGAGGTGCTTGGAAAAAACTCGCATGGCCCAACGAGTGAGCGATGGCCATGTGGAAGGAAGCGATTGGGGGAGTGGAGGATGGGATGAGGTTGCAGTGGCAAGGGAAAGGCAGAAGTGGCAGAGGAACGAGGGAGGTGTGATAAGCGGGAGGAGGTGACATGTAAGGGAGAGTGGAATGTGAGTGGGACAAGTGTCGGGAGGTGAGAGGAGGTATCGGGAAGGGAGATGTGATAGGTGGAGAGAGGGTGCTTGAGCTTCTTAGGACTCCAATATTTTTATTTTCCCTGTGGAAATCATGGGCAGAATTCCACATGATTTACACCATAATGGTCTTGAGGGTAAACCTCAATTTCTATTTGATTCTTAAGAAACAATCTGTAGATCCTTGTGTTAACAGTGCCCCAACAATTTCCCTTCTTGCATTCCAAAATGTGACTTTTTCGGATTCAAAGATATGTCAAAATTTATGCATTTCTGGAAGACCTTCAGATGCTCAAGATGTTGTTCGTCAGAGTCAAAATACATTGTGGTTTCGTCCAGGTAGATCACGATAAATTGTCCTTTTCCTCGGAAAATCTATATCCATATCACTCTGGAAAGTAGCTCCAACGTTCATAAGATCGAAAGGCATCTTGGCATACATGAACGTGCCCCATGGTGTCGTGAAAGTTGTCTTTTATTGGTCATTGAGGTGTACCATGATCTAATTGTAACCTGAAAAATCGTCTAGCATAGACATCTTTTGGGCTCCAACTACCTTCTGTAGGATATAGTCCATCTTAGGGAGCGGGTAGTTGTCCTTGAGGGATACTCTATTCAAGTTCCAAAAATCCACACACAACCTTATTTTGTCGCTCTTTTTCCTTACAGGCACCAAGTTGGAAACCCATTTCGAAAACCTTAAAGAAACAATAATTTTGGCTTCAAAGAGTTTCTTTACCTCTTTTTCAATTAGCGGCAACAACAGGGGATTTATATGTCTTAGTTTTTTCTTGAAAGGATTTTTGATCTTCTTTGAGAGGAATAACATTCTGAATCACTTTAGTGTCGTATACTTTCAAGTCTTCATAACTCCAGGCAAAGACGATAGGAATGTTTTTCATGAGTTTGATGTAGTTCTGCTTGACCTCTGGACTGAGCGTCTTTGACAATTTTATTATCCTTGGATTATACTGGGTCTCGATGTTGCAAGTCTTGATTTCCTCATCATTCGCAGTGATCTTGGGATTTCTAACTACATTGTTTTCATCAAACATCTTTTCCAACAGAACTAATCCCTTGGGGATGATGTTATTCTTCAGTTGCACTATGTCCCTCCCATCTATCTGGTTCTGAAAGGGGTCATCGTTACCGCACGCAACCACACTCCCATATTCGTCGCAACATCACTCATCATCGATGTTCATGTTAGAGAACTCATCGCTCATTTGGAGAAATCTCTCCACCTGTTTGTCATCTTCAAACACCTGCCAATACCTGATATTATCGGGTATCGTCGATCGGTGTTTGACTTCGATCTCATAATTTATGTTGGGAAAAATTGGAATTTTAAAAACTGAAGCCGAGGTGGCCAGGGCATCCGCAATTTGATTATGCCCCCTTGGGATCACCGCCAAATTGTACTCTGAGAATTCTTCGAGGAGGTCCAGCACTAGATTCCTATATGCTCTCAGTCTGGGGTGCTTAGACTGGTATATACCCTTCACTTGATTTATGATGAGCTCAGAGTCTCCATGCACCGCCATCCTCGTTGTACCCAACTCTTTCAAAGTTCTCAAACCCAAAATCAATGCCTCATTGATCCAAAAAGGATCCAGAGAATGCTAAGAACAACTCAGAACACTCAGAATGGCTTCAACAGACAACAAAAGGGAAAAAATTCAAAATTCCCAAAACTTATTTAAAAGGGCATGATCACGACAAGAACGTCACAAGCTTTCTAACGGTGCAAACGACTTGTCAAACAGAGTTACGGATCAAAAGTTATAAGCGGTCAAAATTCAGTCAAACTTGGTCAAAAGGAAAAAGTCAAAGTGACACATGGCACCACTGCAAGGGTGACACGTGGCACATCTGTACAACTGATTTGGTATGGGATTACATGCCAAGCATGGCATACACGTGGGCAAGTTAGGTGATGACACATGTCAATTTCATGGGAAAATCAGATTGCGACAAGTGGTAGTTTTGTGGACAAGTTATATGGTGCCACGTGGCCCAGTCATGGGCTGCTACATGGCACCCCTCCAATGGTTGGCATGAAAAAAAATTTATTGGCTCCACCGAATTCAAACTCATGACCTCTCACTAGCCCAAAGGCCCCACAAATCTGCGCTACCACTACACCATACCATAGACTTTGTTTATGATATGTGTCAAATATTATTTAAGTGTAAGTTTGAACTAAGGTGCCAAAGGAAAGGGGTTAGGCCTTTAGCCCAACCCTTGATTACATGTATTGTGCCATATGACCATAATCTTCTGCCCACCAAGGGGCTTAATCCAAATTTCCACCAAATACAACATATTCCTCTGTTTTTAGCCATCCTCCAGTTTGTAACCACTCGCTATATTTAGCGGAGCGCACCCAAATTGTTGTAACCACTTGCCAAAAAGGGGAGTCCACAGGATTCGATCCCGGGACCTCCACCTAACTGTGCCATAAATTTATCCACTCTAACCAACATGCCAACCACTGCACTTATTACATAACTACCCGAAAAATTGTATAAAAGGGGGCTTCGACAGTGCATTCGAGAGAAAATAGGAGCACGAGTGGCAGACTAGGTGTGTCCGTACAGTATGGATCTATATGGCCTTTTTCACATTTTTTGAGATTTTCCACGTATTTCAAGATAGAGACAGTCATTTATTGCAAGAGCAGTGGCACGCAAACTGATGTGCATCTTTGGTCAAAAAAGTGTCTGAATTGGATCAAGGCATGGAGACAGTCATTTTTAGATAAAACAATGCCACGAACACAGTGGTTGTGTTATTTTTCTGATCTAAGAAAAAAATTTGTGGCATAACTCCATAATGAGGTATACTTATGTATTTTGCCCAATTCTTTTGTGGAGTTAATAAAAAGACCTACCCATTTGAGAGCAGGACCCGAAGACGTAGTCCACCGGGAACGAACTCCGTTATCAAGTTCTCTTGTGTTCATATTGCATGATTATGTCTCTTTCCTTTTGATCTTTTCCTTCTTTATGGTGTACTTTTATTTATGCTCATTTAATACAGTTCTTTAATAAGTCACCTGACGAAAAGATCCTGGATCATGTTGGTATCAGAGGAGTCATCTTTGACTTGAATTGTTGAGTATGAATGATTACTAGGGCCAAGCATAATCAGGGTGAAGGAACTCTTAAGACTTTCAATCCCGAAGTTGGTCGTGCATCCTAAAGGAAGAAGATGGCAGAAGAAGACAAGCATTATGAACATGAGAAAAACTTTCACATGGTCTTTTATCACATGTCAAAAATGGTCGAACGAATGTATGGAGATTATGAGAAGAGGATGAAGAAAAAAGGGAAGAAAAAGGAATCACATGTAGATGATGATGCTTCGGTAAACCAAGGGGCTGGAGGAGATCCTCCCGAGCCTCCATCTTCACCTTCAAGTTCTAGTTCTTCTTCCTCTGAGCATTCTCATCACTCTCATCATTCTAGCCATAAAGCTTATTTTCAGAAACCATTATTAAAGCTTGATATAAAGTTTGCTTTACCTATGTTTAATGGAGATGATAATCCTGAAAAGATAGATAATTAGATCTGACAGGTTGAAGTATATTGCCGTGTTCAGTATATTGACGAAGAGGAAGTTAAAGTGCAACTGGCTTCTCTTCGGTTGGAAGGCACCTCTCTCGTATGGTGGGAGAGAAAGCTACATGATAGAAGTAAGTGTGGTAATCTTCTTTCCTCATTGTTGGAATTTAAAATAGAGATAAGGAAGCAGTTCTATCCATTAGGGAATTTACATAAATCCATTATGGAATGGCAAACTTTGAGACAAAGTAAAGGTCAGACTGTAAAAACTTTCATAGAATAATTTAGGAAGAAATCTCTAGCATTGAATATTCCTTTGGATTCTTATGAAAATTTAATGAAGTATATTGGCGCACTTCATAGTTATATTCATCATACTTCGCTCTTGTTTAACCCCACTAGTATTGACAAAGTTTGTGTGCAAGACACTCACCTTGAGAACAGGGGGAAACATGTTCAAGAAGACCCACGAAGAAACCTTCCAATTTCCCACACAAGACTTTCAAGAAGTTCAAGAGGAAGGACAAGAAGACTGCTACAGTAACGAGAGAAGGAGGAAAACCATCTTGCATTCATTGCAAGAGGAGTGGTCACGATGAAGAACACTGTTGGAAACTGTATCCAGAAAAGAAACTGAAATAGTTCGGTGGAAAGGGGAAGACAAAGACCATTTCTATAGTGCAGCAGGATCTTGGTTCCGAATTAGGAGATGAAGGAAAGATCATCGCGACTGGAGTACAAGGTAAAGATTCTCATCATGCTAGTTCAAGTTCCAATGATGAATCTCATATTGATGAACGAAAGAGGAATGAGTTATTTCATATACGAGTTGTATCTAAACATACTAATGTTGGATTACTGAGAGGGGGGGTGAATCAGTAATAGAGAAATTTAATCCTTTTTAACCATATAACCCAAGTGTTATATCAATGAATAATTATCATCCAATAACTACAAAGTAAATAAGCAATGAACAAATGAACAATCATATACATACACAGTACACTAGTGTTTTACATGGAAACCCAGATCGAGAGAAAACCATGGAATTATTTTTCTTATATGTCTTGAAGAATTACATTCATTGGAAGCACCAACTTCCTTTATTTTCTAGCTACAAATGGAAGGAGGCTCCAACCCCCTAGTTTCTTAGGCTACAACCTGAAGGAAGATCCAACTCCCCAATTCTTTGGCTACAACCAGAAGGAGGCTACAACCCCCTATGTTCTCTGGCTACAACCGGAAGGTGGCTACAACCACCTGTCCTTGCCTCGTCCAACCGCCCTAAAGTATAAGTAGAATGATGGAACCACTGTCACACTATCACTGTGAGATATACCATTGTAAACCTGTACCAATAAATCTGAACCATGCATCAACTTGTACCTCAACCTGTAATCAACCTGTACCATAAACAAGTGCATCAACCATGCACCAACCTGTACCAAACAACCTGTAATCAACCTGTACCATAAACAAGTGCATCCAACCATGTACCAAGTATGTACCAATCATGGGTTAACTACTCATCAACTATGACTCATGAATATGTACCAACATCATCAACTATACACCTCATGTATGTGCCAACTCATCAACTACTTGTCTCAACCATGTACTCAACATGTACCTCAACCAAAATACCTCATCAATTTCATCATCCAAATCTGATTTGTAGCTCTCTAATAGACCTGGTGTATATGATCACATTCCTGCAAACCATCCTTAACTTTAACAACAAGAGACTAGCATTTTCATTAAACTTTTCTTTAGTCTCACATGCCTAGTTTTAGATTAGTCAACAACCCTAACTTGAAGTAATCATAACTTCGTACCTATAATGTATAAAGATATGAAACTGATACACAATGTTCTTCAGTGTGTTTTATGCAATTCCTCCCAATTTCGCTACTTTGAACCTCTCAAAAAAGGAGTTATGGAAAAAATGGCATACCTTGTTGAATTATGGCTTATTCTAGAGAGCGACCTTGTAGAGCGTGCCCCGCACAGAATTTTTGTTGAAATGATATGAAACTGTTACACAGCATACTAATGAATATACCCTAACCAACACATTTTGCCTCACTAAATTTGGATACGTTATGAGGAAATTATGACGTTTTTACCCTAAACACATGTTTTTGACTAGTTTCAGGACTAGCCACAAACCCTATTTTCCACGGAGTGTAACTCCCAAAATACAACGACCCACAAGATGAATTGTTTACCACAGATACTTGGATATTGTTTCTCAATGGAATAAAAATTTCATGATCTGAGTCATTATATAAAAAAAAATTATAGCGAAAATGGTGAGATGACCTATAAATAACATACCTTAGAAAGCACCATCAAAATAATTTATCCTTCCTTGCATTTCAGCCTTCTTTTCTTCACTTTCCTCAAAATTTTGGCTTATTAATCCTTTGGTTACCTCAGACACCTATAGGTAATCAATATGCTCAAGTTTGATTAAAATGAGAGAGCCTTGCATCTTATTTATACTCTCCAAGTAGCTTCCTTAAAAACATCTTCTAGGTCACTTGGCCCCACTTTCCTTATTTTAGGGTTAACCCACTTCTAATTTCTCCATTAAATTTATTATTGAAATA
>ML803924.1:96416-136077 GCA_009831015.1 Picea engelmannii
TCTGATCCTGTAGATAATGTTACTCAATGTATTCTCTGAAACTCCTCTAATTTTCACTCCTTGAATCCTCCCCAAAAAGAGGTTATAGAAAGAATGGTATACTTTATTCAATTCTGGTCTGTTCAGAAGACCCAACTTGTACAGCATGCCCCGCGCTCAATATTTAACATCTGATTCTGAAACTCGCACACAAGAAACTAAAGTCTGTAATATTTCCAATGGAAGTGGTCCCACTACATTTGGAGTCTGTATGAAAAAGGTATGACTGTTTTACCTAGAACACTTGTTTATTGACTAGTTTCAGGACTGGTCACAAACCCTATATTCCACAGAGTGTATCTCCATAATTATAGCGAATCAAGAGATGAAATTTTTACCAGAGGTACCTTGATATGTATTCTCAATACCATATCAATTTCACCATCTTAATCGTTCTAGAAAAAAATTTATAGCAAAAATGGTAAGATGACCTGAAAATAACATACCTTAGAACACATCACCAAAAGACTTCATCCTCCCTTGAAATCCGGCCTTCTTTTACTTCTTCTTCCCTCTGAAATTCGACTTGTATCAAATGAATGTATAGTGATATTTATTTATACCATTTATGTCACTTTCTTTTAACATTAGGGCCGACCTGACACTTTCTTATTTTGTAATTATTTTCTTTAATTATTTTCAGGGCCTACATGTACTTCATTTTTCAATTCACTTTGTCATCTTCAAAAATTCATTTCTCCTCAACCGTGAGGATCCATGTGACGTGCCACATACCACCGGAAACAGCATGATGTATACTATCCATTCATGGGTGTTGTATATGTATGTGCATTTTCTTTCATGTCCAAATACCTTTATCAATCTTGCGGTCCAAAACCCATGACTAGGGTTGACATCAATGACAACAATCAATCTTCCAACAATATCATGGGAGGAGGACAATTGACGATTGATCCTTCCAAAATTGAAGTAAGTGTCAAATGGTCTGAGCCAAAAAGTGTGATCCAGATCCAAAGCTTCTTGGGTGCAGTCCAGTATTGGAGGAGATTCATTCCCAACTTCTCCTTTATCGCAACTCCTTTGCATGCCTTAACCAGTGTGAAGAACACTTTTCAGTGGGAAGGAAAGGAACAAAAAGATTTCAACATTTTGAAGGAGAATATCAGTACCACAACAGTATTAGCACTGTCAAATCTTCAACAATCGTTCGATATCAAGATAGATTCCAAGGGATACGCCATGAGTGTAGTATTGATGCAATATTGTAAGCCTATTTGTTACCACTCTGAGAATTTTAACCAAGTTGTTGTTAACTATCCTACATATGATAAAGAGTTGTATGCATTGGTTCAAAGCGTGAAGAAATGGAAGCACTACTTGTTAGGGAAGGAAACAATTATACATACAGATCACCAACCCTTACAGTATCTTCGAGCACAGACCAAACTGCAACAATCTTGACACTACAGATGGATGGGTTTTCTACAACAATTTCATTTGGTAATCAAGTACAAGAAGGGTACAAGTAACAAGGTAGCCGATATGCTTTATAGACCTCCTATTGTTGCTTCTATTATTTTGAAGAATACTTCTTTATCTCATGATAGCTATGTAGAACAATATGCCATCGATGAAGATTTTAAAGAAGTATATGAGAAGCTAACCCATGGTGCACAGGTAGAGAACTATTGTCTGCAGGAAAAGTTACTCTATCATCTTGGGGAGCTATGTATTCCTACAAGTGATTGATTCCATGTGATACGAGAAGCTCATACTTCTCTTGTGTCTAGGCATTTTGGGGTAGGAAAAACTATGGCTCATTTGCAGAGGTATTTTTATTGGCCTCAAATGAAATCAATTGTAACTAAATATGTAAAAGGGTGTGTGATATGTTCTACTTCTAAGACCACTAATAGAAAATTGGGGCTATACTCACCACTTCATGTTCCATCCCATCCATGGGAAAGTATATCCATGGATTTTGTAGGGCGTTTACCAATGACCAAAGGGGGTCATGATTATTTGTATGTCGTAGTGGATAGGTTCAACAAGATGTGTATCTTGATGCCATGTAAAAAGCAGATCACTGTTGAGCAGACTACTAATATCTTTTTTCAACATGTTTGGGTTCACTTTGGGTTACCCACATCCATTGTCTCGGATTGAGATACTTGATTCCTTGGGGTTAATAGGACTAGCTTATGGAGAATGATGGACACCAAATTGAAGAGGAGCATTTATTTTCATCCATAGACTGATGGAAAGACAGAGGTGGTAAACATAGCAGTGGTACTTTTTCTTCGAGGCTACTGCAGCAAGCATCCTAATTTATTGGATGAACAAATACCCTATGTACAACATGCTTATAATCGATCTTTACATTCATCCACTCAAATTTCACCTTTTGAGACTTGTTTTGGGTACCTACCAAAGCTTCCTTTGGACTTGATGTATGGGAGAGATGCCGATGTGAATGAAGAATGAATAGAGGACAAATCCCACAAGTTCATCCAGAGGATTCAGTAGATACACCAGGCAGTCAGGGAACAGTTGGAGAAGAGTTAAGCACAGTATAAATCTCAGCATGACAAGCACAAGGTTGATCATCAGTTCCAAGTTAGAGACCAAGTATGGCTTCACATCAGCAAGGAACAATTGAAGGGTGAATGCAAGAAACTAAAGCCCATCCGATATGGACCCTTCACTATTTTGGAGAAAAGTGACACTAATGATTTTCGTTTAGATCTTCCACCTTATATGTAGATATATTCAGTTGTGAACGTAGAGAATTTGAAACTTTTTGAGCCTCCCATGATCATGGATCAAGATGAAGAAGTTTCAATACCTTCAGTTAATGAGTTTGCACCTGAGTACTTGGATGAGTTACAAGAAGATATCATTCTGGATAGAAGGAAGAGGACTTCACATAGGGGTGATGTTGATTATCTTCGTGTAGGATTAAAGGGAATGCACCCAAGCAAGGCAAAGTGGATTGAGAAGGATAAAGTGAGGGAACTCTTCCCTCACTTACCAGTTGATTAATGAAAGATTTTGGTGGTCCAAAAAGATCTCAGTGTGAAGGCGTGATCCAAAAAGGATCTAGAGAAGGCTAAGAACAACTCAAATTGCTTAGAATGGCTTCAACAGACAGCAAAAGGGAAAAAATTCAAAGTTCCCAAAACTCAGTTAAAAGGGCATGATCACGAAGAGAAAGTCGCAATATTTCTAACAGCACAAACGGCTTGTCAAACAGAGTTACGGATCAAAAGTTATAAGCGGTCAAATTTCAATCAAACTTGGTCAAAAGGCAAAAGTCAAAGTGACATGTGGCACATCTGTACAGCTGATTTGGCATGGGATGATGTGGCAAGGATGGCATACACATGGGAAAGTTAGGTGATGACACATGTCAGTTTCATGGGTAAATCAGATTGCGACAAGTGGTAGTTTTGTGGACAAGTTATATGGTGCCACGTGGCCCAATCATGGGTTGCCACATGGAAACCCTCCAATGGTTAGCATGATCAAAATTTTATTAACTCCACCGAATTCGAACTCATGACTTCTCACTAGCCCAAAGGTCCCACGCTACCACTACACCATACCATAGACCTTGTTTATGATATGTGTCAAATATTATTTAAGTGTAAGTTTGAACTAAGGCGCCAAAGGAAAGGGGCTAGGCCTTCGCCCAGCCCTTGATTACATGTATTGTGCCATATGACCATAATATTCCGCCCACCAAGGAGCTTAATCCAAATTGCGACCAAATATAGCATATTCCTCTATTTTTAGCCATCCGCCAATTTGTAACCGCTCGCTATATTTAGCGAAGCGCGCCCATAGTTGTTGTAACCACTTGCCAAAAAGGGGAGTCCATGGGATTCGATCACGGGACCTCCACCTAACCGCTCCCTAAATTTAGCCACTCTAACCAACACGCCAACCACTGCACTTATTACATAACTACCCAAAAAATTGTATAAAAAGGGGCTTAGACAGTGCATTCGGAAGAGAACAGAAGCACGAGAGGCAAACTAGGCGCATCTGTATAGTACGGATCTGTATGACCTTTTTCACAGTTTTCAAGATTTTGCACGTATTTTGAGACAGAGCCAGTCATTTATTGTAGGAGCAGTGGCACACAAACCGAGGCAGGGGTGCCTCTTGGGTCAAAAACGTGTCCAACTCAGATCGAGGCGTGGAGACAGTCATTTTTAGGTAAAACAACGCCACAAATGCAGTGGTGGTGTTATTTTTCTGATCTGAGCAAAGATTATGTGGCTTAGCTCTAGAATGAGTTATACTTATGTATTTTGCCCAATTCTTTTGTGGAGTTAATAAAAAGACCTACCCATTTGAGAGCAGGACCCAGAGACGTAGTCCACCAGGTACGAACTCCATTATCAAGTTCTTTTTGTTAATATTGCAAGATTATGTCTCTTTCCTTTTGAGATTTTCCTTCTTTATGGTGTACGTTTGTTTATGCTCATTTAATACAGTTCTTTAATAAGTCACCTGACGAAAAGATCTTGGATCACTCATACTCTGTCATGCTATTTGTACAATCAAATGCGAGTTTGTAAGAGCAGAATTTTGAGCCTACCTTGGGAGGATGTATCCATACATCGGCCCCTTCTCCTTCCTTGCTAACAACTCCATCGAAGCTCATGTTCCACATCTCGTTTTCCGTGAGGTTCCTTGGATCTACGCACTCTTCTTCTCATCGTGCGGCCTTATCCTCGATAGTCATGACAGTTGTCGGCTCTTCCCCTTCAAAGCTCAGGTCATTGTAAAATATGGAGGATCTGATCTCAGTGTCGACGGAGTAGATAGGGTGGTTGTTTGTTTGGGTCTTGCTACTCACCATGTATTTGAGCAGCACCTCTCTATACAACCATTTCTCTTGGCCAAAAACTGGGATAGTGGCCTATGACATATCCATCTGCAGGGTTCCCTTCAATTTTGCGGCCCACGATCTAGTTAACAACATGCCGAATTTTGGGGGTATGTTAGCCACCACCACGTCCATAACCAGATTCTTAGAAGGGATTTGGGACAACGACGCAACCAAATCTTTGATTAGACCCAAGCATTTCACTTTCCTCGAATCAAAGGAGAAAAGATCTTTACATGGCATGGTGATGTCCAAACCTAACTCATTCCTGACCACTTTGAGCATGAGATTGTGTGACGCTCTCGAATCTAGCATGGTGTTATGCAAAGTCATGTCATGGATTTTGAGGTTGACATAGAAAGGGGGAACATCCTCAATATTGCACGTTTCTTCCACGCATGGACCAAACAAAATAGCAGGGTGATCATCTTGGGCATTCAAGGTATCGGGGATCTCTTCCATATTTAACATTTTAATAATTTGATCCTGATACTCTCCTTTCTTGATGAGCTCGTTGAAAGGAACAAATATTTTAATCTTGGCCATTTCATTTTCAAAGTTAAAAGGGGGGGGTGACTTTATCTACCTCTTTGACGCTCGTCTCTCGGCTCGCCTCTGGTGCTTTCTTTAAAGCCTCCTCTTTTGAATTTCCCTTTTCTGTCGTGCCCTTGGTCGGGTTGTCTTTCTTTGGTTGGCTCATGGAAGGGGTGATCGCTTGAGGTTCCTTTGCGAGATTCATCTGCTAAGATTCTACAGACACCTTTATGCTCCTAAGGTTGTATTTCTTTTGAAATTGCATGATGGCATTGTGATACCCTTTCCTAAATTCCTCTATTTCCGAAGACAACGTGTCATTAGTTTCCAGCATAATGCCATCATCTGCGTCCATGAATTGATCATTCTCCCTCTTCGTCAAGAACACATGTGTGTCCGTTTCATCGCAACAATGCATCTGATCTTGGATCATCTGATCAAAATCTTCATTGGCGTAATTGTTTTGGAATGGAGGCCTTATTTGTTGATCGCCCTGGTCTCTCTTCTCCCTCTGCCTGATCTACAAGACATGACCCCTTCTAAAGTTTTGATTTCTGGGTTGGAAATCATTTTGTTCTCGGGCAGCGAGCTTGTTTTCCATGAACATATTTTCCATCAACTTCTCCATAGTCTTCATCATTAAGTTAAACTTGACATCCGACGATCGAGAAGTCGAGGGTTGTGCATCTGCTTGGGGATTTTTCCGTTTCTGTCGAAGTTTTGTTTGATTTTTCCCGGCGCCATAAGATTTACTTCATATTCGATTGCGTCACTCATTATGGTGCCCAAATTAGCAGATCTCCTTTCTCTCGACAGCAAGGTGAAATCTTTGTCAAAAGAGTTGGCGTATCAGAGTTGTGCAGCTCCGGGAGGCGGCTTGACTTATGGGGGGATCGAGTTGTAGAACTTCATGAAACGGGCCGAGAACTCTTGCACTGTCTCCTTTGGCGCTCTCTTCATATTGTTGTATTGTGTCAGTAGTTGCAAAGGATTCCTTTTGTCTCCCCATCTAGTAATGAACGATGTTTCAAATGTGGCAAAGGTGGGGATGCTCACTGCTTGAAAGGCCTTAAACCACTTCCTAACCTCCCCTGAAAGACTCTACACGAACAACCTCATCTTCATGTCCTCATGATCTACCTCTTCTAAATCAACAAAATCATTGAACCAATATAGGTGCTTTTGGGAAGAGGTGTTACCCTCGACATCATATCATTTGATCCTCTCGTTGTAGTTCTAGGGCAAATCATGCAGTTGGGCTGGCAGGGCAAGGGGGGAGAATCTAGCTGCCATTACCCTAGGGGGGTTTGGGATTTGCGGGATGTTCTGAGCATGGAATGCGACAACTTGCAGGATTTTGTTTGGTATCAGAGATCAAAACGTCTTCTCATTGAAGACTGTAACATCAAAGTTGGTTTCTGATTTAGAATTGAACAGGGTTTGTTCGAACAGGGTGTCGAAATCGAGGTCGCCAATGCTTTGTACACCATCTTTGGGTAAGGATAATTTTTTTTCCAGGTAATAGAATGGCTATGGCACCTGCTCCATTTCCCTGTGCAGAATTTTCTTAGGATCATACATAGGTGTTGCAGGGTCTGGGTCAGGATTAGATTTGGTATAAACTATCTTGGGACCCATGATTTATGAGTCGTGTTACTCTATGCTACTGGTATCTTTTACTAGAGTTGCCAGGGTAAAGGATTCGGCCAATGTAGACGTTTGGCCCACTATTACCCTCAGGGGTCAAAACTATATCTTTAGTCTTTCTCCCAGGGAAAATTTATTCAATTCCATCCCCGGCAACGATGCCAAAATGTTAGCACTCTGTGAACTCATTCGACCGAGAAAACAAATGAGAAAGGTAACCTACAAACCAACTTTAAGGCCAAAAACTAGCCTTTCTGACCCATAGAGGGATCTCTCTGAGAATTCGTCTCGATACAGGTTATGACTTTGAAGTGTTAGCTATATTTAACATGTTTGTACGATATTTCTGGTTCTATTGGTAAGAGGATGCGAGAATTTGGGCCATGGAGTCAATTTCCAGAAACGAGAGAAGTAAATGACTCGATAACTAAAACTCGAGAGGATAAAGGATAAGTAGGCAACAGTCTTTCAGTTCAAATTCATTGTGTGTGGTGAGAGAAAAACACATAAAGCCACTCAGAGCACCGTTGGAGATGAATTTTGAGTTCACTTAGAAGAAATTGCAGTCGTCTAAATGGAAAAATCTAGAGCACCGCGCAGTGAATTCAAGACTTGTAAAAGAAAAATGTTCCAATTTAGACAATATACAAACATGAATATGGAGAACACAAGAAACACATACATAAGAGAAGACACAATACATCAGACCGCTACCATTAGAATATTTTCATCAAAATCTTAGGACCTTTGCATTAACTTCAGTCGGGTTCCAAAAATTACATTCAATAGTCATTGTCTACATTACTTTGCCAACCAACCTGGCTTACATTGAAAAGATGCAATATATAGAAAAATGTGTGTTGCTTAAGTTGCCCTGTCCCCCAACTACCATCCCTAGAAATTAGGATTAGATTATTCCCTGTTAGATGACTCTTTGGATGGTACTTTACTAAGAATAGAAACTCAACTGTACCCAATCATACAATAGTTGACGCTTTACCACGAGAGCTTGGTCATCAACAAGATTTCATCGTTAAGAAATTATGCGTCGGTGTTTTTCCTTTAACAGATTATCGGGATGATTAAGCGCTTTGTCAGACTCCCACCATCCAGTTGTAACGGCTTCGATCATTGTCGCGCGATCATTTGCTGAGGTGTGCATGTGGTAGGTAACCATGAACTGTCACTGAAATCTCCAAAATGACAACATCAGTCAGGGGACAACGCTCTTCTCCAAAACTGTCACATGGGTACACGTCAGAGTTCCTACTTTCCAGCAGGAAACATGACACGGGGAGGAAAAATCTCATGCCGCATTTGAAAAAACAAAATGGGGTCGATCAATTAAGTTTTTGGCCTCTTCTGCAATCTTGATATTCAAAGCGTTTTCCTGAGAGACCAGTTGCTACTTTCCAGATTCTTTACTTGTCTTCGCAAAACCGTGTTCCCTTTCAACTTCATTTTCGCACTGGCTAGAGTTGCGCGAAAGTTTTTCATGGCCGGTTCACATTCCCTGAAGTGCTCCGCAATTCTCTTTTCTGACATTCTTTGTGCCTTGCGCAGCTGAATGATTATGTCTTGCGCTTCTCTGAGTTGCCTCTTGAGCCAAGTCACATTCCCTTCTTGGCCCCGTGAGGTTGATGTCTCGACGGTCCTTTCTGCTAACTGCTTCTTCAACTCCCTGTTCTCCTTGTACAGCTCAGCAATAGCGAGTTGTGCTTGCTTTAGCTGCTGCGATGGCTCACGAATATCCATGTCTTCAGTGTTCGACCTTCTCCGTCTGACGCAGATTTCTCTCTTTGGACCTTCGACATGTTCCATCCGAATAGCGCACATGAGTAATTTCTCAGTGATCGATTTTGCATGTGGTTCATTCAGGGCTTGGGCCTTCTCGGTCTTTCCGTTCTTCCTCTACAATACCAATGTCTTTTCTTTCTCTGCAGCCCTTCCTATTTCAACCTCCACGTTGTGTGATGTTTCTTTTCCCATGGGTAAAGGGGAATCTCATTTGGGGTCCCTGGGAATGTCGACATGGTGCGGGGATGAGCCGATGCTGTGATAATGATGATGACAGGCTCGTCGCAGTAGGGGAGCGCAAAAGGGAATTTTGATGTGACGAGAACTATGAGGATGAGGGGATGACCGTGAGAGGACTTAATGTCTGAAAGGAAAACTGGTGACCAACTTCGATCGACTCCAAAACATGATATAAGACAGAACAAACATGGTGGTCTTAACCGACCCAGTTTGCGACACAGCTGATGGCAATCGGATTTCCCGCAATGAGGAACTCGGGGCTTGCAGAAAAGGTCACAGACGTTGCATAGACTCGGCTAGTAAATGGAATACATGCAGAGCGACTGGCATTTATAAATGGACGGGTGAGGGGTGGAATCATGACATGGATGTTGACGATTAAAAACATCAACGTAGTTTCTCCCGCAAAGTGTTACTAAAACCTATTATTATAAAACTAAATAATACAAGTAGGTGGGACCCCCTTGAACTATTGAAGATTAGATCTGCTCATTTTTTATGTTGTGATGATGTGCGACACGATTTACATGGTTGATGAGATATTGTTGTTGTTGGTATGAGTTCAGCTTTTGAAATTTTGATTCTTCATGTTACTACAGCCTATGTTATTCATTAATGTCATTTGTCAACAAACATGTTAGTGAAATTACATGAAAGATAGTTTTCGAGAAAGGCAAAAATACTATTAGTGCAAAGAAAAGGAATCCAATGTTGCGTTTTTACTATACTACATGCGAACAATGGGAAAGAAATAAGAAACAATTGCAAAAGGAAAGAATTTGAAGTTATCCTATTCACTATACTACATGCATGAAAGACTTAACAATTGTCCTAGATAACAAGTAAATGGTTGTGCAATGATTAATTGGATTATGTGGTCGATATATATATATATATATATATATATATGGTGTATTTGGATAGATTGAATGTTGGTGGCACATTTGACCAAGTAATGGACGTTGATGGTTATGCGATTTTGTTTGAGTTTATGATGTGAAATGGGATATGGTGATCGCGCTACTGGCTTTTAATGTGGTGATGATTTCGATTCATGTTTGATTAATCGTGTTAATGGAGAATTTGTTGGCATGTACTGTTGATTTAATGAGATATGGGTGGAGGCGACATGCATTTACTGCATGTCACCTTTACTCTTCCTGTTGGTCGCCACCCTAGTCAGGCTATTGTTCAATCTTGTTGTTGTGGTTATGCTCTGAAATTTTAGCAGGGAGGAACCGCTCGACCAACTCTCGTTTTGAGGAATTCGAATACAGGTATGTATTTTTTGGCCATTCGTTATTTTTCTCTGGTTACAAAATGATTACTGGCTTGGGTGTATGGGTTTGTGTTTTCCTAAGTCTTGCAACTGTGTGAAATTTGGGTTCTGGAAATGAAAAGTGAATGGTTCTCCCTGTAACAATTTTGAGTTCGTCGAGGTTATTGGTCTTCCTGGGTGATAGCTCTTTGTCATCACTGTTGTTTGGTTGGAGGTTTTTGTTTAGTCTTGGGTGGATAGCTATGTTCATGCACTGTCACTAAATCCAGTCTCTAGCTTTCATGGGTTTAATGGTTGGAGGTTTTCTGCGTCAGTATGTTTTGTTCACTTCGGCATTGGTTGATTGCACCACCAAGGGTCACGAAATGAGGTTCATGTTCTTCCTCAACCCTGTCTTCACCTCTGTGTTGTGATTGTTGACCGAAGAGCACGAGGGTTATACCCTGTGTGCGTTAAATAACCTTTTCCAGGCCAGACTAGAGCCCTACCTTTCAGTTATGGCCCCTGTCATGGATTTATGCCCGACCACGAATGAGTCGTGGTTCGTCCTGTATACACCATGGCCTTGGAGGTTTTTCCATTACAAAGAGTGGCTCTGCTCTCCCCGTGTTGACTACGGAACAACCTTGGCCCTCCACTCTGGAAATTGTTTAAGAAGACCAGCCTGGCATGTTGTTTTACGACTCAATTTTTTATTGGATGGTTGTATAATTGTCGACGATTTTAAGAACAGACTCGCCCATTTGGTCGTACGACAATCATGTTGGTTGGTATATAGTCACTGGCTCGGTTATAATAGTGGTAAAACCTACATTACCAGTTACACTTTCAAAGCACACAGTTACTCTCGTTATGTCAATAGCTTAATGTTGTTAATGGAAAGGGCCTCTGCCCCGATTCGATTGGATGCATGGGTATGCGTCATTGCTACAACTTGTTAGGTTGTTGATTTTTTTAAGACAGTGATGAGTTGTTTGGTAGATACACAAGTCACTGGTTTTTTCACTAATGATTATTTGAATGTTTATCTAGCATTGGTGAAAATGCTTGATTTGCTCATGTCGTGTTGTGTGTTTGAAAAATAGATAATGGTCGTGGTAACTGTGGGTTTCTCTTGGGGCCGAACAATTATTGAACAGGATGACTTTGGGAACTATATCCTTATGATTGTTTGATTGTTTAAGCCTTAAATTGCACGGCATAGTTGATCACAGTTGGGCTAAATCAATGTAATATTGTGTTGGGTTGATGACCCATCAACGAATTGAGCTATTGCCATGACTCTGTGTTTGGTTTGGTAAAATGGAAATATTGCATCGTGTTTTTTGGGTGGCTCCGCACTGTGCAGAGTATGGATAGCTTGGGTTTCACAGAGTTTTAATCATGTTTATCGATTATTTGTTATGAAAGGCATGTTGTCGAGGCTTTGTCATGTCGGTTAGATGGCCCATCTCTTTAAGCCATACTGAATTTTTTTTTTATAGTGGCAGAATTACATTGCATGGGCAAGTTACCCTGTGCATAGCTTGTATCTAAATGGTGGTTGTTGGTTGTATATTTGAATATCAATACAGGTTGCAGTTTGATCTTGGTTCTTTGGTTTCTGCCTATATCTATGTTAACGAATATCATTGCATTTTGATGGTCTCTATTGCAGTAATAGTGACTTCATTATTATTTTGAAAACATGACTTTTGAGTATAGTTGTGGATTGAAGAAACACATGGGCAGTGGTTGTTTTTGATGGTTAATAGAGTGGGATGGCTACTGTTTGGAAATTGTTATAAGATGCAAATAAGGGGACAAAATCCTTTTTACAGATTGTATAGGATGTCTATTGTTTTGTGATGACACTGTGTTGGACATTTGATTATGAACAGTGAACTTGTTAAATGCACATAAATTATTATTTAGTCAAGTGATTGATGGTTGATGCATCTCCTTTCACATAATGTTTTATGGATCACTTAATTAATTCCATGAACAGTAATCGTCTTTCTTCCCTTCCATTATTTCACTTTCCGCTAATTACAAACCCCATCACCTCCCATATTCCTTTTTCACTCCCTGTTCTGAGATTGATTACAGTCAAGAGAATTTCTGTGTTAAAATGGATGAAAGTGGCTGTGTCTTGTGTGGATTGCAATGAGGTTTTATTGGTTTGCTTTACAGTTGATTGTTGTTGTCATTGAGCAGTGACCATGCTTCTCCCCTTTCATTATATCATATTTTCACTCAATACAAACCCCTCACATATCCCAGAACCCTGTTTCACCCCCTCTGCTCGTTGATTAACAGTAAAACAATTTGTATGGATTGGATTGCATGAGTCTGATACATTCTGAGCCAAATCTATTTCATATTTTTAAGAGTTGTCATGTATGGTTATTTAAAATACTATTTACTAATCGATCACGCATGAAGGATGAGTTTTTTCAGTCGAGGAAGCCATGGTCGAGAAAACAAAGGTAGAGGTAACTGGAACTGAGGCCCAAGAAGGCCCAGGTTCTCCATACATTTTGACATTTAGAAAAGCTTGGCCAATTGTTTCATGCCAGATTCTTTAATTGGATTGGGCAGGGAATAGTCCAACCCAGACCTGAAAGGCCTCCTTTCCAAGCCCCACAAGCCCCCAGTATACCTGTACCTCCTCACGTCTCCTTACAACCTGAGGTCCCTGAAAATGATGGATGGCAGGAGATTGTCCACCCAACAGTCTCCCAACATCGTGGTTGGCCCAACTTGTCTTTGCCTGCTCCTCCGCCTTTGAACCCCATTGTTCAAGTTGCCCCTAACCACTTGCCAGTGCAATCCTCCCATGCTAGCAAGAGATTGAACACTGAAGCCCACCGTGCACTTGATAAAGGAAAAACCACTGCTACCCCTTCCTCACCCTCCAATGACTCTGACAAATCTGTGTCTTCCCAGATGCATTTGAGGGATGATTGTTCCCATGTGATCAGTGAGATTAAGCCTAAAGACTCTGCACAGCCAAAGGCAAATTCAGGAAAATCAAGAGGTGCCAGCATCAACCAAGGAAAGGTTGCATCGCAGACTGGGAAATATGGCTTTTGAGTTTTATGTTAGCTATTGTTTTATGATAGTTGACTTCATGGATCTTTGGACAACATGTTTTATTTTGGATATATGAGTATTATTTTTGAAATAATTTCAAATTTCATGAGCTAAAATTGCCAAAAGTAAATATGTTGATGGGAGACACAAGGAGGTGTGTTTTGCTTAACTAATGGTTATGTTATGATTGTTATGATTGTTATGAACTAAAGGGAGTCACAAGGGGTCCCACCTACTAGTTATTATTTATTTATGACCCTTATTATGATTATTACTTTTCCCCCTAACTAAAGTTAGTTGAGTCTTTAATTAACTTAACTAATGAGTTGGTTCAACTACTTCAACCAATTCTAATTTGTTAAAAACAAAAGGAAAGGGAGGAACAAGAGGAGGATAGAAGCTGAAGCATGCTAAGGTTTTCTCTTTGAGTTTATGTTGAGATAGTTCAGTTTTCATTCATTCATATATTCATCACAAGCCTAATTCTCTTTTATGATAGCAGGGTCTTATTGTAGACAACAATATTCAAGGTTGAATCAAATCATTCAGATACTTGTTCTTCAGAGGTGTTGATCTATCTTTGATAGTCTGTGTAGACTTGTTTGTTTGTGAATTAATTTTAATGACTGATAAAGGCTATTGTGCAAAGTCGAGTGGGCAACAATCTGTGGCGAGTTGATCCAGCTTTTAGAGTTCAGTTTTGGTTTTCTGTCAGAGGTCCTTTTGTATGTTCCATCGGGGATGTCTAAGTTTGACTTTGGTCCAAGATTTATGTATGAGATTTTGTAAAGAAAATGACTCTTTGGTGAATTGGAATGAAATACATGATTGTTTATGTTTCATCCATCTTGATTATTATCTTTGTGTCTTTACTTATGTTCTTACATTTATTTCAGCAACTATTATATTCAAAAAATTACATAAAAAGTGAATTTTCAGCAAGCTTTTTGTTGATAAAAGACTAGCTAAGCACTCGTAATTAATACTTGTGAGTTAGGATGTTATTTTTGTTGGCTATAAACATAGGGTGATATTCCCGTCTACTTTGTTTTAGCCAAGTAAACTCTGAAAATGCTTGAGTAATATCAATTCATATATTTTCCTCAATAATGGACACTGGATCCATGGTGATGAGAAGTTTGAAAGCAGGCCGAAGATTTGCGCAGCACATTCGCGCGACGGGTACAATTCGGAGTGTGTGAAGTACAGATGATAAGAGTTGCAGAGTATACGTGATATGAGCACTGTGATTTCTTATCCTTCCTGACTTCATAATGAGCTGATGATGGTCGTTATATCTATCGACGTGACCCTAACTATAACAACTTGCTTCGGCCTTTAGCACGTAAGACCTACTCTTCTAATAGGACCCGACCTTTTGGGAAAAGAACTTTATCATTTACACATGTTTGGTTCTGACGTCCATTCCCAACTCCAAGGGCCAAACCGACCACTTGCTGACTTCGACCCATTTGTTGTTCGGTCCCTGACCTCACACGCTTTGACACACGGACTATGACTCGACTAAGACTGACTCTAATTGAAAACTAGCGACGCTAACATTTTCAACATAACATAGTATAAAAACTTTAATATTCATTTTTCATATTGTCAAATTAAATCTCCTTACATAATAATTAATGTTATTGAACATAACATCTCATAAAAAGAGAACAACTCTTTAATTCTGCATTGTATAATTTTCTCAAAAATTTTGTTATTCATTTTTCATATTAGTTTTCTAAAATTGAATCTCCTTTGTTGTGTAAAATTTATGTATTCATTTTTCATATTACATGCATTTGTTGTGTATATTTATACACAATGTTAGTACATACACACACCCTTTCTTACCTAAGTAACATTCAATAAAATAAATACTATTAATTTACTCATTATAATTATTTATTAGTGGGTTCAATATTACACTACACTATCTGAAGCCTCTTTCATTATTTAGGGTGCCAAAACAACAATGTGACCAAACTTCAACTCTTAGTGCAACATTAAATATGTGTGACATATTTATAAGGTTCATGTACACAAACCATTACATGATCAATGCTAATGCTTCATCATGCTCAGTGTTATGTATCAATGCCTAAACTTTAATGCACCATTGATTTAACTCTAGTTCTTAATCCACATGATGCCATCACAACAGAGATGTCAATTCTTAATTCAACATACCACCTCAAGAATTATTTGTTAACCCACATCAATAGCATGCCATAGCTTTGAGGGTTAGCACATCCAACCAAAGGAGTGATCTAAAAGTTTGACTAGGTCTATGCACACCACATATGACTTAATTTCAAAGAATAAGATGATAATAATGTTTGATCCATGTGCATGTGTTCACTTGTTCGGGACAACCTAGTTTGATCATTCAATCCTCTCTCTCTTGTATACATAGTAAAATGGAAATTGTGAATGATGAAGTTATCAAGACAGAGGACAAATAAGTGGGAATCAAGTTTTGGAGTAACAAAGCATTTCAGGGTTTGTGAATTTGTCGGGATCTCTCTCTCTTAGACTATATCTTTGTGAGGTAGAGCTCATACAACTAATCTCTTGCATGGCTAGAGTTGCAATATTCATCACAATGTTTAGTTTTTTCCCATTTTGTAGCTCACTTGTACACAAAAATAATATGAACAACTGAGTATTTCTCTTATATTCTAGTCCACATTCTCTTGCTTGGGTTGTCCACTTATTTATGACCGCTTAATTAAACCATGCAAATAAGTTATGGACCCGTTCTTAGCACAACAATGATAACACTTTGAGCACTTAAAAGTTGTTTCAAGTGCACTTTTTATTATTCCTATCATTATTTATTATAGTGTGAAAAAAATAACTTCTATATATTCTATGTGCACACTTATACTCCTCACATATCATTAACTTAAATTTCATACTTGTCAATTGACTATTGGTGTTATGAAAATCATCCCTATCATGTTGTTTTCCACGGTGATTGACGTGTGTCCTTAGCTTAATGTGGTGAAGCTACAAGGTTCATCCTTTCTCCCCACATATTGAAGAACACCATCATCCTAGTGCTTGATCTCACCTAGATCATAATAATGGGGAGGACACTAAATCTTTTATGGGAATTTTCTACAACTATGTGAACTATAAGAAATGTAATTTTGGAATTAATAGAATTAATCCAAGATAAGAATTTGAGAAGGCACTAGAGGATTTTTTAAGGAGGCAAGGTATTGATTATAATATTTATAGTCTAATGAAAGGATTCCAACTTGTTAAATTAACAATTTAGAGAGATAAGTCACTCTATATGAAATATAGCTATTTCCATTTAAAAAATGTAATGTGCTTGTTAATTCAATAATTTAACATCTTGTTTAATTTTCAATCAAAATGAATTATTTTAATTAAAACTTACTTATTCTTTTCTTCAACATAAAATATTATTTTTTTAATTTATAAAATTCAAAGATAATATTCTATATAGACTTCAATTAATAAAAACAAATACAATATTTTTTGTTTTAAAATTTGAAAATCCTATGCAACTTTTACCTTTACATCTTTGTATTTTCCTAAAAAAAATTAATATTCATGTTTCATGTCTAAAAATTAAATATCCTTGCAAAATGATTAATATTATTCAACATAACATGGTATAAAAACTTTAATATTCATTTTTCATATTGTCAAATTAAATATCCTTGCAAAATAATTAATGTTATTGAACATAATATCTCATAATAACATCTCATAAAGACCACAATACTTTTAATTCATTGTATACTTTTCTTAAAAAATTTGGTATTCATTTTTAATGTTAGTTTTCTAAAATTAAATCTCTTTACAAATATATAGATAACATTATTAAACATAAACTCTCACAAAAACAAATTTAACTCTTTTTCATGAAATCCATCTTAAAGTTTTTATTTCAACATATTTTCCTTCTCAAAATATTTACACCCCAAATACCTTCACTTACAAATATATATAGTTAACATTATTAAACATAAACTCTCACAAAAACAAATTTAACTCTTTTTCATAACATCCATCTAAAAGTTTCTCTTTCAACATACTTTCCTTCTCAAAATATTTACACCACAAATACCTTTACTTCAAAAAAAAAATGCATTCACGATGCTATAATTAAATTCTCATTCTTCATTTTTCTTATATTATAAATATTTATACTTTCTCTTTAATACAACAATTTTTCATCTTTATATTTTAAATATAAATTTTACTTAAACATTATTATAATTATAATTTTCTAAATAAAAATATGTAATTCAAAAAATTAATATAAACATATATTATTCTTATTCTTTAACACAAAATTTCATACATCAATTATTACAATTAAAAAAAACAAACTATTTTTTAATAAACCTAAATACATATAAGATACATATCATGATAGATACAACTCATTAAAACAAAAAAAATGACCCAAAACACAGGAGAAAAAAAATATATCTAATTGATACCATGCATTAATAAAACCTAAATACATAGAACTCATTAAAACCAAAAAGAATGACCCAAAAGACAGGAGAAAAAAATATTTAATTGATACCATGCATTCCATAGAACTCATTAAAATAAGAATGACCAAAAAGCAAAAACAGGAAAAAAGAGTGTACATGAAAGTATGAAATTAGAAGATAACTCATCAATGTCCAGAGTAGAAGTTCAAACTGTAGATATTAATGAAGGCTCTGGTTATAGAGAGAACCTAAATCAACTGACAAAAGCATACTTTTCACATAGATTTTATTGAAGGAATCTTAATATTGACTATAATTCTCCCTGAGCTACTGAGTGTGAGAAGGCTTGTGGACGATGAAGGCAATGCACTGTGTCTGGCGTTTGTTGTCAAAGCCCAAACAGCGTATGTAAGCGTTAGGGTAAGCCTTCTTGCATTCCTCTAACTCACTCAACACCTGAGCAGAGTTTGTGCATCCGAACATGGGGAGTTTCCAAAGACTCCAATACCTTCCGTCGTAATATCCAGGGACCATCACCCCATTTGTGCGCTGGATTTGACCCACCTGCAATTTTAATATTTCAGGCCATGGAACATCCAATGAAATTATTATAAATCCTGGAATGAAGCAAAACTGTAAATGTATTTATCTGAGTTTTGAAGGATTAGAGATCAGAGGGCGTTTTGAGTAATTTACTGCGTCGAATTCCAGGCAGGGAACCCAGCCCTTGGAGATCATGTAATCGATCTCCTTGACGAGGGACTCCTGGCTGAGAGGTGGAAGATATGATAATGTCTCGTATTTCCTATTGTTTATTGGAGGCCACACCTGCAATAAATTCAACAAAACTATGTAAGCTAACTGGAACTGATGAACTTATTAAGAATAAGAAACTATGGTTTTTTGGGTGACTGGCTGAATCGGTAATTAGTTAGTGTCGATTTCCATCTGCTATCTCTATAATCTTTAAGTAAATTTGGGTGAGAATCGAACTTGAGATTTCTTTTTTACATTTCCTTCTATTTACACTGCACTTGCCAATAAATTTACACCACTCAAAACTATAACATAAACTATAACATATATTGAAAACCATTAAAACAATATATTGTATCAATTGAATGGAGCTACAGCCTTTGTCCAAGCCAATACATTATATCAATTGAATGGAGCTCCAGCCTTTGTCCAAGCCAAAAATTAAAAGTCAAAAACTAAATCTGTCTACTAGGGACTGTATGAGCCACCAGTGACACAGATCCATTTAAATCCGGGTATATCTATGTCTCAAAACTATGTATCTCATAAAAAGAAAAGACCCTTCTCAATTATATTATATGAATACCACTACATAAGTAATACATACATGAAATCTAATTTGACTTGTACAAAGGCTGTTGGGTTGGAAAATCTTGACTTGTTACTTGAATGAAAAATAGAGGATCATATGAAAACGAATTAGACAACATACAAATAAATCCAATTTGACTTAAACTGAGGGTGTTGTTGAAAAGAAAAACATCCCAAAGCTCACAAGCTAATAGTGTCTCAAGCTAATGGACACAGTATTCTATCTTACCAATCTACAATACTACTTTGGGAGGAGAGATGTTTTGAATTTGCTTTAGGTGTACAGACTCTTCTGAATTCTGGTTCATTTAATGGAAACCTTACTTGGGCAATGGAGAATTGAAAGGCTGTCTGCTCTGTCCAAACCCATTTCGGAGGTTTATAAGTTATATTCAGAGGTAGCTACCTATTCAAACAGCACTGCAATGCTTGTGCTGTAAATATGCATGTTTTTCAGAAAGTTATTTATCAAGGTAAAAACTGGAAAAGTTTGGATGAACAATAAGCACAACCATTTAATACTGTTGGATATTATATAGTAAGATTTAAATAATTTTAAATCCTAATCTGGTGTTTATTGATTGTCCCTAGGTCTGATGGTTTGGAAAATGATGGTGGAAGGTTGAGGTTATGAGAAAGTGAAGACTAAAAAGACATAAGTTTTTCTCATGGAAAAAATTATTTAAAATTAAATATTTTCTGATAAAGTTATATGTAAAAATTTTGATATTCAGCATAATTTTATAGGTCAAAATTTGTAAGCATAATTCGTTCATGTTTCCATGGATTTTAAGAGTTTTTGAAATGATCTAAAATTTAAAAAAATTTTAAAATAACTTAAATTTTGTTTTAAATGAAAATAAAATTTTCCAAAATCGTTTGCATAAACCATTTAATATATTAAAAAAAAGCCATATACTATATCTAAAAAGAGAAACACCTAAAATCAAACAGTAAATAGGAGGACAACATAATCTAAATATTGAAACACATACACTCAAACAGTAAATAAGAGGACAACGTAAAAGAGAAAAATAAAGTTTTAAAACTGATGATATAAACAAAAGTATTTTAAAAATCCTTCTCGTCAATACATATTTTCTAATTTAATTTATTGTAGTTATAATAAATTACATGTTTAATAATTAATTTAATATATATAGATGAGATGATTTCTTACTCAGTGGCTGATGACTCTTCACTTTACCTCCACCTTGATAATTATATTTAGAATGCGATGTGATGTATGTGCGATAAAGCAGTATAATGTACACCTATGATGCACGGGGATCTGTTCCCCTCAATAAAAACTCGTCGTTTTCGTTTTTTGGGGACTTGGGGACTTTTAGGAAATTTACTCAAATTGTTGGGGATTCCATTGGGGACTTGGGGACTTGTTGGCCTTTCTCCCAAGACGTTTCTGACAGATTTTGAGGATGTTCTAGGCAGATTTCAGGGATTTTTTTGGGCAGATTTTGAAGATATTCCGGGCATATATCTTGAGTCTTGAAAATTATGGAAATTGATGATTGGACAATAAGATCATTTTTCCCATCCATTATTTTTGTATTGTTTTGAATCTAAATCTGTTGTAAAAGTTGTAGCTCAAAACATGGGTTTTGTATGATGGGTTTTGATTTGGGTTTTTGATGATTTAAATTTTGTATTTTCAGCAACAAGGTTACAACAGGGAAAGTTTCCATGTCAAAAAAATAAGAAATGCAACATTTCAAAGGGCTGATCAGTATGGTTACTGCCCTTGTTTTTCTCATTTTTCTGGTCATCTTAGCTTTTACATATTGTACATGGATTTCCAGGAATCATTCAATTATAGTGCTTCCACCATTCCAACCTCAAGCATTGTGAAAATAATCAGATAGTAGTGAGTTCGATTGGGTACTAAATGTTTGAATAAATTCCTATTCAATCACCTTCTTAATCTGAAATATGAATCTAATCTTTTTATAGAACCAAAGTGTTTTATAGTGGTTTTCAACACAACCATAAAAATCTGCAAAACCTATTGAGAAGGGAATGTCTTTCATGTTTTAACATAATTTTCAAATGTCACTCGGCCCTTTTTTTAATTGCTTGAGCTTTTTCAGTATTGGCAAGTGTAAGGGCTGTGCATAATACTGTTTAGTATAACTTGTTATGCTTACATGCTTGAAGCAACTACAAATGTTTATGGTGAATTTTAATATTTTTAATATTTTTGATATATATATATATATATATTATTGTCATCCTCAACCCCTGTTCCTGAAAAATTTGAAAGTGCACTCTAGCCGTCTCGGGGACACGTCCCCGTCCCCATTGTTCCCCGTCCCGAAAACCAATGCAATATAGATGTACACTAAAAAAAACTTGTTATTTACTGAATTAGAATTGATTTTAAGTGAAAATAAGGTTTTTTTTATTTTTTTTTATTTTAAAATTATATATATTTATGTTAGAGAATTTTATGAATAAAAATTGTGTATTAGGTTTTTAATCGTCAAGGTTTTTTAATCGTCAAATTTTTTTAAAGTTAACACTCCATCATCATTTAATCGTAAAAAAATTTTAAAGTTAACACTCCATCATCATTAAAAACAAAACAAAAAACCTAGATAATTTTTTATAATAAATAAAGTATATAAACTCAAATCTTAAAAATGATTTTTTAATTCCAAAAAATGAAATCTCCCAACTTACTATTAATAATCCTACTTCCAATAATCCAAAGATTATTAAATATTGTTTTATAGAGTAGCGATCGCACGATAGGATGTTCTTGTTTGGTGCCAACCATTAAATAACTTCTTACTCCATGAATTAGGTTGGATATCAGCGAAACATATTCTAACTTTCCCAACTTGCTTTAAATAATCCCACATTCAATAATTAGATTGTAGGACGCACTACTCAACAAAACAATATTTAATAATCTTTCGATTGATACGACGCTTTTCCCTTAACAATCCCGTTGCAGCGGCATTTCATTTATATCCCCGCTTGGATTTTTCTCACTGTCTTCAAAATTTATTATCAGCAGGAAAATCACAATTCTCGAGAATTTTGAATCAGATTACAGGCTAGTTTTTCTCCATTTTAGACCTTCCTCGATTGATCCAATCCAATGTAGTATGAGTTGGTTTGCGTTCAAAGCTGAGTACAGGGGGTTTGGTTTTCATCGTATAGCTAAGGCTGACAGATTTTTCTGAGTATCTATTTCTCTGTTTATGTTTGCCTTGAACTTTGAACGTCTCTTCTGGGAATGAAGAATATAGTCAGAGATTTTAGGGTTTAAAATCATAGCGTCTTCGAAGGCCGTGGGCATTGGAAATCTAGCAAGGCACAAGCTTGCAGGTTTACATTCTGCAGAGAACTGAGTAGTATAAGGGGAATATCTCACTGTTGAGCACAGGAGATGGGCGGAAGGGTAGAGGAGGAAATGACAGTTCAGAGATTACGTAACTGCATTTCATTGCTGAGCAGAAAAAGGACACAGGACAGGGGTGGGTGCCGACAAAATATGCAAAGAGGGAACGAAACCACCCGTCGGGCGATGACTAATTAAGAAGATTGGTGCAGAAAAACCGTGGGCAGAGAGAATAAGCGGTTTTAATATATTAAAGGTTTTACAAACATAAATCTATATAAAATCTAACTGTATCAACTTTTGCAGGAAACCTCGAAACGCGTATCAATCCTGAGTATTCAATTCATTGAAAGCAGTTACAAAATTGTGTTCATAAATCCCAACCCCAACTTGCACTGTAGAGCTCCCAGCTCCTTCACCCACAGCCATACTGTAAAGCACCTAGTTTCTTTCTATAGATTCTTTTATTTGCAAAACCATGAACAGATCAAGACTAACTTGCTCTTCTATTCTGAAAATAGCTGTGTTTTCTACAAATATATGATCAATCCATCTTACAGAAACGACATGGATTCTCACCATATTTCTTACTCATATAACATGAATTTCAATCTGATTCAAAGCTTAAAATATATCATAACATAAATAACATTGAAGAGAAGAATCTGTCAAACAAAAAATACAGGACCTCACCTGCATGCAATGAACGCGGCTGCCATTAGTGGTGGTCTTCTCCTCCCACTCAAGTTTAGCAGAAAACGCCGCAGACCCAGACTTGAGATTATTCAAGGCTGATACAGAGCTAGCCAGGCTTTGAACACCATTTTTTCTTGGCATTGTGGTCAGAGCTGCTGTTGACGAAACCATGGAAGCCATCATCACAGATGCCATCGCTGATCTCTAACTTAACCTCAATTTTCCAAATTCCAAAACCAAAAAAGTCACAGATCGCTGTACAATGGCCGAACTACAATACGAAGATCACACAATGAATTTCATTACTCCGATTGTTGATATCAGAACACAAAATTTTAATTATTCGCAAAAAAAAATTTAAAAAAATAAATAAAGGTGTGCAGCTGGGCTTGGAGAGTACTGTCCGTTCTTTTGGTCATGTGAAAAGATCGCCAGTAAAATCTCCGAACTTACCATTGATTGACACGTCAGCTTTGGAAATCGTCTTATCCTCGCCACGTCATCGATGGGATCGTCTTATCCGAGTTGCCTGAACTGGACAGTTCAGAAAATGAAGGCCCGTGATGTCACTTCTGATCGGTTAGTTAATACCAGCTGTCGACCGCCGGGCTTAATTTTTTGTCCAAATTTTCTAGAATAGTAAATTCATTATTTCTCTAAAATAATAAAGTAATAGATGACGAGTGGATCGGTGTCGGTTGATATAGTCGGAGCAATCGAGGATCGCTTGTTTTGTAGTTTAGCTCAAAATATCAATGTGTGGTCAGCCCTATGATCCCACCACCATGGGGACCTTGCCCCACAAGATGCATGCATGTCCTTTGGAATTGATCGAGCAACATGCACTTCTAGCGGTGTGTCCTCATTCTCACCAACAATTTTATGTGGTAATTCGTAAATCAATAATTTAATTTTCTCTATCTGTACTCACTCTTTTGTCTAATATTTTTGAGGAGACATTTCACATTCTAACAGTTCCAGTGTTTGCTTATTTTTCAACTTATAATTATCTCGATCAAATTTACTTTCTCTACATGGAAGTTGATCCATATATATAATATAATAATAATAATTTATTTTTAAGGTCACGGCTAAGCCAGCACATCAAATTGGTGTATGAGACCCCCTTGTTTGTGGGACAAGGGACCCCCCTCCGCCCAGTGATTTCACTGGTAAAGTCTACGAAGGTATACATACCCTACCCCCCTCTGGATTTGAACCTGTGACCTCTTAAGAGGAAACACATGTTTCTTAACTAAGTTCTTGAACCCTCTATTTTTGTATTTTCATATTTGCATCTAACTCTTCAATTTACTATGTTGGACTATTTAGTGTCTCTCACGTTGCTTCTTTTTCAAGCAACGACTAGTATCTAGCGCATAGCCTCACATATGTTGAAAAGCACCTAACCTCCACACCAACATCCTCCAAATAAGCAAACCCTTGCATCCCAACATCCAATGCCCATCATGTGGTCTAATGGCTAGCGTCCTTAGCATTATATCGTTGTCGTTAGTAAGTGGAGTTGAGAGGTTGCAACCTAAAAGCCCAATAGCATTTGGCATAGAAAACTCTATGCACACCAAGTTCAAGAGATTTCATGTGCAATCAATAGGTTGTGTGCATGCTTCACATCGCACATGTGCACTCAAGAGGCCATGTGCATGCTTGACATCACTCACACACTCAACATCCCTTGCACATGCACACAATCCTATGCATTCCCCAATAATTACAATTGTCATCAAGACTATTATGGAAGCCCAACTAGTGAAGTGTACCAACATATACATGTCAATAACATAGCATGGTGGTCTAATAAGACAAATAGTCACTATCTTCCTCGATGGAACCAAACCTCGTTTTTGACAACCTAACCAACATTCTTGTAACTAAAATGTAATCATATGTATACAATGTAGCATAGAACATAACACAAATAATCATTCACATTTCTCTCTCTTGAAAGGAAGGGATTTGTTTCATATTTATGTAAGTATTTCAAGAGAAATATATGTATGGCCCATAGTAGGAGGGGGAGAAAGTGAGGTGCTAACCAAGTGTCAGTAGCAGGACATTCTATAGTTGGGGGGAGCTTTATATTATTTAAGGGGTGCTACAATCTATTTTCAATGATAGCAAAAAACTTCTTTGATTTCAAAAAAAGTTGCACTCGATCTCAATCCAATTCATGATTTTCATGCTAGGCAAAGAAATGGCAACTCTTCTAGCCAATTGTTGGACCTCTAGCCGAGTCATAGTCTTAGAGATTGGATTTATTCTACCAGATATTGTGGGCTCTTCTCCCTGCCTAAAGGCCCCCATTAGTTGGTTATTCTGTTAATTATGCCATTGGTTCAAAAATCGATGAAGTTGTTGGTGAAGCTCTCTTTCACAAAGTTTTGTAGAGAACATTTACACAATAATATAAACATCATTGCATTGTAATTTGTTTTGTACACATGTTTTTCATTGTTTGTTTGTTTTTTTCATGCTTCCGTGCCCATAACTTAATTAGTCCAATCTATTTATTTATCCTATGGTTTGGATCTTGAAATCAAATCAAGAATGAAGAAACCCTCAAATCAATATGCGTGCAAGACATGTTGATCAAAGATGCATTGTGCAAAAAGTAACTATTAAGAAAATGAAAGCTACAATTTATTCATTTTTCATATGAACACATTTTCGAAAGAAACCATATGGGTTTGAAAAAATGTCACCTACTATCTTATTCAATGTTAACATCTTAACGCATTATACAAAGGGTGGTCGGATCAAATAATGAAGGATCCTATCAATGATTCCTTACCCTTTTCCTATCACCAATCAACGAAACTATCACACCACCTACATGTTCCATCGTTTAGGAATCATCAAGACCATCACTACCAACTAATCCCAAACATTGAATATATTCAATGAATTAAGGGAATGATCCTACCACCTAACCCAATCCCTAGCATATGAGATCAAGGATCGAAGGGAATGATCTCACCACCTACCTACAAATGAAGGAAATGAGTCCAACTCCCATACCGAGGATACAAGGGAATGATTATCCTACCACCTATAAACGAATGATAGGACTGGTCCCACTAGCTACCTACCAATCATAGATATGGGAGGGAGAAGTGACCACCATCTCACCATCAACTCCATATCCATGAATCAAGGGCATCATCCTACATTAGAAGCATGGCACTTATGGATCATGGAATTCATCATACCTATGAATGATCATGATGGTGATGCATATGATAGATCAAAACTATCACTATCGAATCGAACTAACACTATCACATCAATAAATCACAACTTCAACCTACCTTAGAATCAATTTGACGAATGAAGTTATCCTCTATAAATAGACAAACCAATCAAGAGACCGACCAATAAACCTACCACCTATCAAAGAATTAATCCTACTTCACCACTACCAAGTAATCAAAACTAATTTAGAATGGCAATCCATGAAAACCCACATAACAACATTGAGAAAACGACAAGAACACAACTTGTGGATGCTAGAGGGGAGACAAGCCCAATGTTTTTTATACTCTTTCCTCATAACCAAGTTTGGTCACATTGAGAAGCTACACTAGTACTTACCTAATATCTTAGTTTGGTCAAAGCAAGGAGCCACTTTACATACCTAATATCTTAAGAATGCATCCAAGCTATCTCCCACTAAATATGGTTGAGGGCATTAATCCTAGTTTGGTCCTAAAAAGAAACATTATTACACACTTATTCTTATTTCTCTTTCCTTATCATGAATGGATACTTAAGAGTGATTGTCATTACTATTTTTATACTTTGGCATTTGAAGTCCGTTGATGCAAAAGCAGAGATGAAAACCACCTATCAAAAGCATTCTAGGAGATTGACCCAACCCTTCAAGAGCATTTATGCACCATTAAAGAAGTCAATCTTAGATATGCAACAACGAGTGCTCCTCTACCTTTGCCTAATAATAACTAAAGTTGGTCAAGAGTCCTATCATTTCCTTAGTCCTAGCCACAAATCAATCTCTTAAGGAATTATTGAAGGATGCACTGTTATACACTTAATTATCGATCACTAACCTCGTTTGAAGTTCAGTTAGGTCATTTTATCTTAATGCACTATATGAAGTTTGGTTAGATCAAGGAAAATGTGAATGCATTATCATATGTTTTACCCATCTTAAGAGCCTTTAATTCACCTCGACCGCTATAATATATGGATTGTGATGAGATTTAAAAAAATAAATAATGTAATAATAGAACAATTTTCTTGAAAATCTATGATTGCCCTCACATTGGCGAGAAAAGTTTGTAGCCATGTGCCTCTTTCATCTCATAGTCTGGATCATCTATATCAGTTTGTAGGGAATATGTTCTTCTATATTATTTGTTTGAATAATTTTTTAAGGCCACTACAAATGCAATCTTAGTTCCAACTCATTTTTTTCTGGATGATCTAGTCTATTTGTTTCTCTTAAACTCTCACTTAGTGTGTTGCAATTGTTGTGGTACTCTACGTTCCTTGAAATCCATATATAAGGCCCTAGCCTTTGATGACTTTGGGAACTGTTATGGTAAAGTTCCCCCTTCAGACAAGTGAAACCCCCCTTTGGATCAAGACCCCTTCTTTGATCCAAAGACAGAAGAAAACAAATGGACACTAACTTCCCTTTAGACCTACTTCAACAATCAAAGTAAGAGGAAAGAGATGGATGACATGCCTTTTTATGATGGTTGTCCTTGCTACTCCAACCTTTGACCTTGTTGACCAAGCTCTTAGGCGCAAGATAGGCCTGCAATGAACAAAGAGGATTCTCCTTTCTTCTACTCTATATTTTTAGGTGACAATAGATCTATCTATGATGATTTTAACAACAATAGACATGCATGTAACAAGTGACACAAAACATGAAGGGAATAGGCCGAGTTATGTATGAATAGAAATCCATATTGAAGCACTTACAATCAAATTTGATGTTGCAACAACTCCTCCAAAGCTTGTTGGACAACTGAGAGGGGGGGGTGAATCAGTTGTTATCGTGCTTAAACAATTATGCTTATTTTAAACTCTTTGTAGAGCACTTAATGACAATCACAATAATGCAAGGAGGTAAGTAATAGAACATTCGACATCAGTCACACATATGAAATATACAGAGACAAATATTTCCCAAGGAAACCCATAAAGGGTAAAAACCTCTTCTTCTTGGTATGATAAGTAATCTTTACATTCTGTACATTATCACACATATGAGCTCCAACTCATTGTGAGGCTACAACCTCTGTTTTGCAAGCTACAACTTGCTAAGAGCACCAGCTCTTTGTTTTCTCTAGCACCTACTAGAAGGAAGCACCAACTCCCTAGTTTCTCTAGCACCCACTAGAAGGAAGCACCAACTCCCTGGTTTCTCTAGCACCCACTAGAAGGAAGCAGCAACTCCCTAAGTGTTCCAGCACCAACTGGATGGAAGCACCAACTTCCAGTCACACAGGCACCAACCTGTATAAGAGAGAACAATAGTTCTCCCTTGCACGACCTTGCCACCATGGTTTCTCTGGCTGCAACCACTTCACATTTCCATATACTCAACAACATAACTCATTCATTCATGAAAACAAAATAACAGGGAATTGTAAACAGTAGCAACACCATGCATTGGAACAATTTTTCTCTGTTATATTCATTTAAAAGTAAATGGCTACAAATATGATAAAACAACAACTTAAAACTCAGTAACAGCTAATCACAAAAATCTCCTACTAACTTGCAGCAGCCTCATTCGGGCATACAAAACCTCTATTTATCCTAGAGGGCTCCTAGGGTTCCCTCCAACTACTCATCTACTCAAGAAAAAAAACTAACTGCTACTTAATTTCCGTTACATTAAATTCTAGGAGTGAAACTCCCAGATCATTCACGTTCATTCAACTCCCAAGCATTTGATCTTCTTCAATTTTTCAATCAGTTCAAAAAAGATTTGCAGGAAACGACAGCGTTTAAGATTCTGAATGATTCAAAGGCGCGCTAAGGCTCAAAGTTGTCTCTCCATGTGTGCTTTCGGACGATGCTCATGCATCACACATACCCAACAATATCATGCCCATACTTTCAAACCCGAATGTCGACTGTACCCGCCCAAAGTCTTCCTTGAATGGTCCTTATACGCCAACGTCATCCACCCCGTCGCAGGTCAATTATGTGGCAACATGTCCCATGCATTCAAATTCGAATGAGAAGGACTCTCTCCCTTATTATGACCTAGACCCGATAGTTGACATGGTGATCTCTTCGATAGGGATTTTAGAGCATGATCTCCCTACCCCTATCGTGCCCCTTGACATGTATTCCTTCCAGAGTGTTGTTCTTTCATCTCGCGAAGATCTCTTGGAAGTCATGATCGAGGTTTGTCCCTTGACATGTAGCCCTTCCAGACCATTATCCTCTTGGAATCCATGATCAATATGATAGCTACGAGCATGGTTCCCATTTATGTGTCAATCTCGTTAAAAAATGAAACAAAGGTCTAGAGATCCAACCCAACAAAGAGCATAGTTTATTTTCGATTTCAAGCTCATTAAAAAATGAAACCAATCGCCGCGAGTATAGTTCTTTTATTGTGTCACACTCGTTAAAAAATGAAACAGACCCTTATGAGCATAGTTATTTTACTGTGTCAAGCTTGTTACAAAATGAAATAGTTGCCTTTCCCATTGAATCATGTCTTTCATTACAACTCTTAACTGAACCTTCATTTCATCTGTCTGTGACAATTGATCCTTTTTCTTCCTCTAGTGAACATTTTCCTATTAGTATCCAGCAGTCTAATTTGGCATAGAAATTGGCAATCGGAGCAGAGTTGGTAGATGAAACGAAGCTTGGGGGTCATGTTCCCAGCCTTTTATCATGCTGGAGTTAAGTCGCTAGCTTCTCAAGCTAGGGGCAAAGTACCAACCACCCACCTTTGGACTTTACATTGGGAAGTGTTGAGCACAATTAGTTTTGGGTTTTAAGCTCATTAAAACAATGAAACCAATTCCGAGCATAGTTTTCTTAGTTTCAAGCTAGCGAAAAAATGAAACCTACTCAAGCATAGTTTTACTTTGTTTCAAGCTTGTGTAAAAATGAAACCAATCTTGAGCTTAGTCTTTGTTCTTTCTCGTGCTCATAAATACATGAGAATAGGTTACTAAGCTTAGTATTTGTTCTTTCTTGTGCTCGCAAATACATGAGAATAGGTTACCGAGATTAGTATTTGTTCTTTCTCGTGCTCGAAAATAAATGAGAATAGGTTATCGAGTATACTTTTATCTCTTTTTTGGACTCGTAAAATCTATACGAAAAAGGAACTCTTTTGAGTCTCCTTTAAGCTCTTTTCAGACTCTCTAAATATGAAAAGATTGTCAAGTGAGCTTGTTTCCTTTCACACTCGTTAAAAGGTTAGAAAGGGTATCTTTCGAATGATAGTTTACCCCTTTTTCGGCCTCGTTAGACTAATTATGAAAAATGACCTCATTATGGAGAACTCTTTAAGATCTTTTCGAACTCGTTAAAAAACAAAAAGATTGCCAAGCGATCTTGTTGTTAGAAAGCATGTCTATTGAGTGGTAGTTTATCTCTTTTTCGGTCTCATCAGACTATTTAAGAAAAATTAACACCCTATCCATTATGGTAGGAGAGTTCTCCTAAGTATCGTTTTATACTTTTTTGGACCCTGGAGACTAACTTTACAAAAATTTTCATTGTGGAGTCTTCTTTACGACCTTTTTCAGACTCTCTAAACATGAAAAAGCCATCGATTTTACCTTCTTTAGGATTGTTAAACTTTACATTGAAGGAACCACACATGGGACTGAACCCCTCCTTCCTCAGGTTCATTAAAAATATGACAAGAGACTCATCGCCAGATGAGCTATATCGAGCATTTGTTATCCTCCTCAAGCTCGTAAAACTAGAAATAGGTACTCTCCAATCATGGTGGGGAATTTTTAGAGAGTTTTTCCGTCTTGTTATCTTCATTATCTGGAAACATTACTACTTTGATTCACCCTTGAAAAATGCACTTGTTCTATCATCAAATACAACAGTCGAGTCATCCATTGTCTCTCATTGACCACCATTTCCATCATGTGTCACATTCCCCTGATAGGTCCATGACCATCACTATGGTATTCATCTGAGTTGATGTTGCCGAGTCAAGTTATTTGTCGTGCATACTTGTTCAAGGGAAGTTTACCTGCGTCGACCACCTGCAGTTCCTTTCAACCTGTTTATCTCGGCCATCCCTATGTCAATCGTGCTCCATTATTATGACATTCACACAATCTATCCTTACATGTTTCATGTCGATTGATGGGGGATACATCAAGGCCCTCCTTCGACGGATTTCACCATGTTGACTACAACTCATTATCCAGGATTGAAATCTAGAAACCCATCAGTATCCTAGGAATTGCAGACATCAGTGGAAGGTCTCCTTGCATTTTGACACCGGGTTTACATCATTGGCTCCTGTCGAATGAATATATGAGTGTTCAACGTCAGCTCCTTTATTCACACTTTGTATATTGTACTCGGTATATTGGGTTCCATCATCATCATCTGTGGATTCCCTCGCGCATGTTGATGATATACATTAATGACTGGTAATCAGACGATTTCTACCATGCTCGACTTCAACTCATTTATTCGCATGACATAGATTCATACCATTCAGATGTAGGATGAAGACCTTGGGAAAGATCACACTTTTGTTAGATGGTATTATTTCCCAAGCTGCGACGGAGAATATTGATGAGCACTTCATAGATTACTCAATTATTGAATCATCTCACTGATTTGTATGATGTGACATAGATCCACATTTGTACTTGGTTGTGGCTATGATTTCACTTGCGTCTTGCATGGATCCAAAATGTATACTTTCATGGCCATGATCGAGTCATGATTGATTCTTGATGGATCCACGGTGTATTCTGTTGTGGCCATTATCCCATCACTTATGTCATGCATGGATTTGCAGTGTATTTATGGCGGCTATGCTCTTGTCTTTCTTACCGAGCATGGGTATGCCCGCCTCAGGGATCTTTTTCTGCAGGATTGGCGATGATCTTCTCCAAGTTTCTTTGCCCAAATCTCTACAACTTGATTTATAAAGCGTTTCATCCATCATACACATCTTCTGACCTCACACTTTAGGGGGCATCTATTATAGATTTATTTGCCACCTAATCAGTAGGTCATTATCACCTAAAGATCACCTAATCACTAGGTCATTATCCCCTAGAAACCCCTCATTTTAACCCTTAAAACCTACCACTTTTTTTTGGAAATACTGAGAGGGGGGGGTGAATCAATATTACCTTTTTAAACAATTAGTAATTAATTTTTTATTCTAATTATCATCACTATTGATCAACAATGGAATTTGTATTTAAACAATCAATTATATAAGTATACTTCAACAAGCATTACAAAGTTTATAAAGAATAATCTTGTGTTTGTGAAGGACACCAATCCTCTTTAGAGAACCAAATCTTGGAGACACAAATCCCCTTCTCTAGGGCACCAACCCTAGGAAGCAATAACTCCCTTGTTTTAGGGCACCAACCCTAGGAAGCACCAACTCCCTTGTTTTTAGGGAACGAACCCTAGGAAACACCAACTCCCTTGTTTTTAGGGAACCAACCCTAGGAAGCACGAACTCCCGTGTTTTCACACTTTACTTAGTAAAAGATATGAATCCTTCCTTGCTCCTCCCTTCCACCCTCACTGCATAAGTATCTTCAGATTTCCTTCTTGGACTCTGCTTCTGCTTTTGATCTTCTAATCTGGACTGCAGAGGCACTTTTCTTTCACCATAACTTTATGTTTATACAGTATTTCAATAGGTATAGGATTGAACCATTGTGTCTTTTGACATGAAACATTGCCCCTCTTCATTTAATTTTAACATAAATAAGCTTCTCCTTTTATTCATTAATTTATCATGTAAGTTTCTCAGTTTAATTAATATTGATTCATCCTCATAAGTTGATCACATGTATGGATCAACTCCTTATATCATTCCCATGCTTCTGTTGCGTCCCCAGTTCTCCAACAGATCATAATCAAGCTTTTACTCCACTATCTGGTGCATTTTATTGTACCTGAAATGGACGAGTGCTAGCTTGTGACTCCCCTTTGTTTTTCATATGACCAAAATGTTGCGACCAACAACTAGATGCATAAGGTGCAGGGCTTGTTTTATGTTTTAGCCCGTAGGCACTTCATTTCACCAAGTGATCATATATCATGACCATGTGTTAACTCAATTGGCCCTTTAACTCATCGCCACTTTACATACGACCTTGACCTGTGACCGAGGGTAAATACATATGAACCTTTATCGTGGAAGGTTCAATATCATCTGTCGATTTCCTTCTCTTTGATCTCGATCTGACAGTGTGGAGTTAATATCTTTAAATGGACGATTCTTGCTTATCTAGAGGCTAAAAAAAATCGATGGTCAGGACTTAATCTGCAATTGAGTGGATGGTTCTCATTCACTTTGGGACTTCAATGTTTCGGGACTCCGACCTTTGCAGTCTTCCAACTCTTCCGAAACAAATTCTGTCGAAGGGTGTATCATCACTCCTTATTTGATAACGTTCACATGTCCAGGAGCTAGGACCATAGACTTAAGCAAAAAGGAGCTCTCGCTCTCTGAGTATTCGACTATTCATGACTCTAGGACTCCGGGCTACTTGAACTCTGAAGTAGTTCAATCCCTCTGGAGTGTTTACTGAATAGGTCATAGAGTATTGATGATCACTTACCATCGGTCTTACCCATTCCTTCCACTGTACTCGATCGGACGATCAAGAGATATTTTGGTGGATCTTAGATCAATGACTAATATTCATTTGTGACTTCGACCTTTGGTACTTCGGGCATTTTGCTAGTAGGAGAAGCTAAACATCCCCTGAGGTTGTAATCCCGCAGTGACATGGCTTGCTGACGTCACTGTTGACATGGAACTGGCTGAGTGGCTACCATGTGTCACCTTGATTCGTGACTTTCATATACCTAATGTGCCAACTAGACCTTGACACTTGTCACCAGCTCATTGGTCCACATGTCATCTTTGTCTTCTGCCACATGTCTCCCTCCTAGATCATGGCTTTGCACTTTGTAGCTTCAGTGCTTCGTGGCTTTGGGAGTTTTAGTTGTTTGGGACTCTTCGTAATCCCAGAGTGGTCAATGTGGGGCTGACTATTCCTTCCCTCGTACGATCGAACGATCCAAGGGAATCTTCATTATCTGAAGCTCATTCTTGATCGGATGGCTAGCAAGATTTTGGTGATTCCGGGAATCTAGGATATTATGGCTCCTTTCTACATCCATTTCTCGCCGAAGCTCCAAATAGATCTACCACCGTAGATCTTCCATTGTCTTGATCAGATGACCTTTTTTTACTCTGGGACTTCGTGCCTTTGGCCCCACTTATCCTATCCTTCCACTTTGCTTGATCAACGATTGACGAGATTTCCCTGCTCTTCCTCTGATTCGAAGGTCGACGGGAGTTCGTTACTTCGGGGCTTCGACCTTCGAGTATTCCTACATGATTTCGTACTTCTTTTCGCTGGAGTGGTCAACGCCGGAGTTGACCACCTTATTTCCTTTAGTGTGATCTGACGGTTCAACATTTCCATTCCGGATCGACGACCAGTGCTTAATTCTAGATCAAATATTGATCTAACGGCTGAGAAACCATCTGAAGCTCCTTCATGATCGACGGTTGGCATTATTTCGTGACTTCAGGATTTCATGGATTCTTCCTTGTCTCCAGTAATCGTTGAAGTGGCGAAGTGCCGAAGTTATTTATCCTCTACTTGATCTAACGGTCCATAATGCTACTGCTTCAGATCCAACGATTGAGATTTAATCCTTTCCAACCTCTGACTTTACCTCGATCTAACGATCCTAGATTGTCCCGAACTAAGAATGAATGACTCCTATAACTCAATCCTTTACAAAAGTATTTCTTTACTCACATAACTCTGTCTCTTGTGTTATTTCAATTGTGCCATCTCTTCTGAGCTTCAATTAACGTTCTTCCTTCTGATCTTTGTGTCAGTGCGCTCCTTTATGCATTGTCTTTATCCAATCAAAAGGCTATCTCTTCTGAGTTTTATGTTTATACATGATTCCTCTGCACCTTGCGCTATGTCTTCTGCGCAACCTACTACGTTATCTCTCCTAAGCTTTAGGATCTCAAAGACATATAATGACAATACCATATTAATCTTCTTGACATCAATTCCAACACCATAATACCATGTCCAACATTGATCGTATTGGCCTTCTTTGACATCAATGCCAACACCATAACACCATGTCCAACACTTTTTCCCTGAGTTTCTAGCCAATTTCCCACTTGGTCGCCCTTTTCCTTCACTAAGGGTGCAACCAAAAGGGTTGGTCACTCCTTTTGTCCTGCTAGGGAGTGATCGATCGCTCCTTTTGGCCTGCTAGGGAGCGATCGATCACTCTATCTATGTGTCTAGGGAGCGACCAAGTCTACAAGCTCCTATTTTTAAATTTGGTTGCAATGGATGAGACTTCCCACTGATTTCTTGGGGTTTACCCTCGACAAGGCTTCCATTAAGAGCTCAAGAATCTTATCCTAATAACTACATGGCCTTATCCCTAAAGCCCTATAAAAACCAAGCCATTTCCCATGGAAAAGGAGGAGGAAAGAGCTAGCAAGGTTACTATGGTGATTTGGTTGCAAGACTTGGGCAAGGAGCTTGGAAGGAGGTCATCTCTTCAATCTACATCTGTAAGTTGTAATATTGCTTCTTTGATTAATAGAAGACATACTGGATGTTTCCCTCTATCTAATTGTTCATATAAGTTTATGTATTCATTGGTAGAGAATTACTATAATTATATGTTATGATATAATATTAGATATGTTGTCAATCCATGCATGATTGCTTTGATATTTGGGAGATTCTCACATTCTTTCATTGTTTTCATGTATGAATCAGATCTAGGAACATCCTTAGTTTATGTCTCTATTCCTATCTTAGGCGCTGGTAGAACCTAAGGGAGCTCAACTCCTGCAGGGTACAAAATCCCTACAATAGCCACAATTAACAAGGCTTCCGCCAGTTGCGTTGGAATTGTAATCATGTAATTCATACAGTCGACTTGTTTTGGTGGTGAAAAATACACTTTTAAGAATGCCGAAAAATTGCGCTTGAAGGCAATTTTTAATGGAAGAATGAGCCCCACTCTTACTATTTCTTTGCCTGAATCCAGTTCTGTCAGTTCTTGTGTCATATTTGTTATATAGGTTCTCAGTTCATCCATTGAATGTTGAGGTGATGTGTCAGTAGCACATAAACATAAATTTGCTAAAATGGCCAATTGATGTTTGGAGCACTTAACACAGTTTAGGAGCTGGGAGGACCAATTTTCTTCTAAGATGTGTTTCAGAGCCATCGCAAGACCCAAATATGCTGCAATTAACCCATGTGATGATAGATGACACTTTCATGCTGATGGTTAGTCAAAAAATCAAGAAGCGCAAGTGAACAAGCTGGTATGGGATGCACAATGAAAGCTATTGGCAACACAAAAACACTTAATTACGACAACAACATGAAGTAGATTAGGCGATATAAGTGATTAGCCATCAGTTATCTAGTCAGGTGTATAATGTTTAATCATTGGAAATGATAGAAACCTGACTGAAAGGAGTAGTGAGAAGCAATCGAGTTGGAGGAGAATAGAAGAGGTTTCAAGATGGAGATGTGTCGCTGACAATGTTTATATTAGTGAGGAAAATAAGATCACTGCTGATACTCTCAACTTCAATGAGGGATCAAAATCTCTTTGATGGGATATCGACACTAAAAGAGAAAACTCATGGACAAGCAGTGCAATGGAGGACATCGAAGGAACGAGTCCATCGAATGACTTTTCTCCATCAGAGGTGGTGTTCGAAACTCCTCCAATTGTACTAAAGAGGATAGTATGAAGTGTTCCGGTAAAGAGTTAGATGTACCGAAGGCTTTGTTTGGAACTAGAAGCATCATGAAGAATCGTTGCATATGGTGAAGCATAGAAAGTGGGAACAAAGGTTTGAGATTTTCCATTTGCATGAGGGAGAATGAGAGGCTTTTCAGTGGAAAAATTTAGAAGGGGGCCCAATTTCTTCTCTTAGGGAAAATATAAGAGAAGAAATTAGGGAGGGTGTTGTGCGGGCACAACATGACCCAAACAAGGGAACCAAGTTGTCTACTAAGGTCAATCATGTGATAAATGGAAAACAAATCAAAGTCCATGATAAGGGGATCCTTCCATAGCACCAACAATCAAATGAGAGGACAAAATCACATGTTTAGACCATATAAGGGACACTCAATAGAGAAAACACATGTGAGTCATCATGAGGATGACATGGAGTATCTTGATGTTTTCCTAGAGCAAGTACAATATGGCTAGTATACAATGCGAATTCCACATGATAATATTTGGGGATATGCTTACGACTAGTACAAAGTGTGCAAATTCTATACACTACAACAATAATGTTAATGGTAATGAGCATGTATTGAGAGACCCATTCTTGTTGTCTAGAAATATTATGTAAAAATATGTTTGTAGGCTAGGTGAGACTCACATTGTAATGTTCCATTTGCATGCTTTGTTAGGCTTGAGCTCAAAGGTCAATGCACTTTCCAGGTGGGTGTAGTTGAACCCTTGAAAGACGACGTTGTTGGGTGTTGTGCACTAATTGAATCAACACTTCGATGCCTTCCGAGAGCATACAAAATGAATCCATGCATTGGTGACCACATCATGCCACTAACTTGGCATGCTTTATGCTAGCAAATCCCATGCCCTAATTGTACACCCAAGAATGCACTATTCATCGAGCTCTACCTCCTTAGTGTGTGCTCTCCACTCTGAACACCATTTAACCCTTGAAATGTTGCTTCATCCTTAAAGCTTCACTTAACACTATTTGGTACTTAGAGAGGCACGAGACAAGTGCTAAGGAGAGCACAAAAGTGTACACCGAGATGGAAACCAAAGAGATGTTCACATATGATGATTTCAAAATTTGTAACGACCATTGTTTAGGGAAACTTGATGGGACAATTACGACTGAAAATAATCTAGTAAAAGTAGAGGCCAACTTCATTTAATGAGGTAAAGTGAAGACCATGTTTACTTAGAATATTAGTGATAAAAAGAAACACATTATTGATACAAAACATAGACTAGGGTTTATAGTTTTAATATATCTAATGTTAATTATGGTTATCATGTTAAAAAAGCAATAGGACGCTTAATATACAATAAAGACGACTGATATAGGCCGATCAGTTGGTTTTGTTGGTCAAGGCTGCATTGAAATGGAGAGGTCTTTAAGAGCATACGGTGGAATTTTGAGGCTGATCAGGCTGCTCCCCAAGCAGACGAGATCATATTACCAAAAGTATGCAAGAGAGAATTTTGTTAACTACAGAGAAGTCTCAGGCTCTGACTCTATGGAGGAATTGCTTCAAAGGACCTACAATCATGCCTGTTGGGTTCTTAAAAAGGTATGAATTTTCATATGATTGGAAAAACGCATTTACTTGATTTACAGTAGGATATATAGTTCTGTACGGGAAGACTGCAATTTATTTGTGGATAGAAACATTTGTAGGTTTTGACACTCAGAGCTTATTGTTTTCATTTTTTCTTATGATAAAACTCAGTACCAAGTGGATGAGGCAGCAGCTAAGAATCTCAAGGAGATTTGTTTCAATACATAGTGTTGTTGGGTATGTAACTTCAAAATTGTTTTCGTAAATTGATCTTCACACGGTGTAGTCTTATGTTACATTTCTGTTGGGTCAGTGGAACACGGGCATCCTTGGGGGCTTTTAATTTCAATAAAACATCGCATTATTTCATTGGGCAGTTTTGGGTTATTTTGTCGAGCTCTGATGTATACAGCTGAGGAGCATTGATTGTAGCAGAGGTTTGCTCCGACACACTGCTATTATGTCTAAGTTACACCCTTTGATTTTTATTGCATAATAATAGGTTACAATTCACACTATGAATAGAAGCAGTTGAATGATTTTTATTGCATAATAATAGTTTACAATTCACACTATGAATAGAAGCAGTTGAAGGGGTTGACTAGACTATTATTGTTTTCCGCTTGCCCCCACCCCAATTATAAAGAATCAGTTGGGGATTTCGGATCAAGGTTATCATACTCTCCAAATATATTTAAGTCA
>ML803925.1:14678-45403 GCA_009831015.1 Picea engelmannii
TTGAAAGGTCTTATTAATATTGACCTTTATTACATCCGAATACATTGATCTACCTATGTGCGGGTTAGGACCTTAACAACTTTCTTCTTCAGATTGCTGCATTTTGAATATATCATTCCTAGAATACCTAGGTCTGTAGTAATATTGGTCTCCTTCATACCATCCCAAGACAAAATGGTGTGTTCTTTTAAGATCATGAACCACCTTAGTGCCAAATCTTTTAGTGTAGTTGGGAAAAGTTTTAATTTTTGAGCATTATCTATGTATTTATAACTCCTACACAATATGTCAAATTCAAATAAAAATGATTCAGGGTCTTCTATCGACATACCTCGGAAATCAGGAAGTGAAGATAATGGAATGTTCTTCATAGCAACGTCTTTAGCGATATCCAGTATGGGGAATCCAACTGTCTTTGTTTCATTAGTTGTATTTCCCTTTTCTTTTTCCATATCTCCAAACAACCTGTAGGGGGGTGGTGAGGTCTCTCCACTGAGTGATGGTTCTACAAATGGGTTATTTGGTATCTCTAGTTGTTCCAAGGTTTTGTGTGGCCTTCCAACAGCAGATGCAACCTCTTCTATTACTACCTCTGCTTCTTTTCCAGCTTCTCTTTTTGATGGGGTCTCCAATGCCTCCTCTCTTTCTTGTTGTCTTACATTTTCAATATGAACATTGGCCTCAGACTTAGTGCCCTTTTTTGTTGTTTCAATTGTTTCATTTTCTCTCTCTCCTCTAAGAATTTTTCCTACACGAATTTTAGATGAATCAGTGTAGGGGGGGGTTGTTGTTTTCTTTTCTATCTTTTCTGAAATTTTAGGAACAATAAATCTACCTTTATTATCCCTATACCTACTCATAAAATAAATAAAAATGTGTATTCCTAATTATCAAAGGTAGGAGGACAACCTGACTTTGGAGCAACCACACCAAAGTGGATGCACAGGTTCTTACCTCTCATCTTACCGTCTTCTCTCCACCCTCAAATTGTCCTTAAATCCAATCCAAATTTCATCAAACCAATCAAAACTCAAAATGTTACCTATTACCATTTACAACTCCCCAACAACAGTGACAAAATGTTGGTGTATAAATATGTTCAATATATATCTTACACTCATTTAAATGTCAATCTGGGATTCGTAATAAAAAGAGTTGTTACACTATATGTGCCGAGAATAGGTAACCTACCTAAGTCTGTTGAATATAGGAAATAATTAATAACATAAAAACTCTGTTTCTAAGATTTCTAAATACTTCAAACACCCTTGAACTTAGAAGAGAAAACTGATAATGAAACTTCTTCACACAAACAGCCAAAAAAATATTATATCCTAGAGAAACAAGTCTATTCATTCCAGGATCATGAATTAAAGAGATGAACTTGAGAATCTTGTCTCCTGTAGCAATCAAAACAGTAAATAGAAATCAACTCCAATAATTCTTGAAATCAAAATCAATTCCAGCTTCATGCAATTCAAACAAACCAATACAAGGAACATTCAACATAACTGAGCGACTTCATTACAGAGCATGAAGATGAGATATAAAGTATTATGGTTCATTGATGTACTAAATCTACTACAATCATAAACTCAAGATATCAATCCCACACTTCAAATAATTAAATGGCCATCTCCAACATTTGAGAATGAAATATCTATTTGATCTAGCACCTGATTGTTCACACCAATCTAGAAACAATTAACTCAATGTTGAACTCTGAAAATAGATTAAAGATCATTAACACACACTAATATAAAATACTCACACAATCACACAAAGCATATACATGGAGGTTTACCTTGGCTGGGGTGGTGGGCCTTTGTCGAACCAACAAGGAACCTCTTAAGAAAGTAACAGACTAAAGCGTTTCACTCACACTCAAGAATTGACATAATAGATATTTTTCATTAATTCAACTGGTAAATTGGATCAACAATTCTTTACTTCATACATAGGAATGATATGTATTATCTGGTTCTGACAACAGACTTCATTACATTCCTTATTATCCACACACTCTATCACCTATACAATGTCCATTATATAGAAAGTAAGTTGATACTATCAATATCTATGGATAAGCATTAAACAATTCTAAAGATATTACAATTGGTGTTTACATCGAATCTTCAGGGATCGACTCCATCCTCATGACACAAAGTGCATGATTGATGGATTTTCTCGTAATCTAGAAAACCGATTTGGAAGCTTTGGTTCAACTACCTTCTCGATATCTTCATCATCATGCTGGTCTAACTGGTGCATTCTGGAAACAGAGGTTTTGGTACTAGAATACACGCAGTCATGAATCTGAGTACCGGAATGGGCCCAGAGAAGACAGTACCGGAATAGCGCATGACTTGGTACCAGAATAGATTTGGAGTAGATAGTACCGGATCAAAACTGCCTTGGGTACCAGAATGGATTTGGTACTGGATTACACGATGACTAGTAGTACTGGAATGGTGCAAGTACCGAATAGGTTGCTCATGAGTCAAACCATTAGGACTATACAAAATAAAACACTTTAATCGAATTAATTCAAGAAAGATAAACAAAACATGCTTTAAATCATCAATTACCTCTTGTGACCATGAACAAGGCTATTAGGTATGTGTTTGAGAGGAAATAGTCAAGTATAGTCTTATAACATAAGAAAAAAGGCGTGAATACAAGGTAAGATAGGGCATTATACATGTCAAAATAGAGACTGAACACATGTATATTTATTTCACAGACCAAGTATATCAAAGAAATTCTAAAAAGGTTTGGAATGGAAGATTGTAATCCCATAAGTACTCCTATGAAAACCAATTGAAAGTTGAGAAAAGAATATGAATCCAATGATGTAGATTAGAGACTCTACAGATCAATGATTGGCAACTTACTCTATGTGACATCATCAAGACCTGATGTAATGCAAGAAGTTGGATAGGTAGAAATATTTCAAGAAGCACCAAAGGAAACACATGTTATGGAAGTAAAGAGAATATTCAGATATCTCAAAGAAAAAAAAGAATATGGGTTATGGTATCCAAAAGGAAATTAACTATCTCTAGTTTCTTATACAAATGCATATTGGGATGGAAGCATTGAATATAGAATAAGTACAAGTGGAGAAGCCCCAAAGAGAGTGTATATAGGGGGAGAAACCCCAAGAAGAATGTAGACAGGGGGAGAAACCCTAAGAAGAGTGCAGATAGGGGGAGTATCCCCAAGAAGAGTGAATATAGGGGGAGAAGCCACAAGGAAAGTTACCCTTTTCTATTGATGTCAAAGGGAGAGAGAATGAACATATGTAGGGAAACAGAGAGAAATATCAGAGGTATAAAGACAGAGGGAGTGATAGTCATAGGGGGAGCATAAGCATGTGAATATGCATTGCCATGCCATCATTTTTGAGGTATTTCATCAAAGTTTTTCCATCAATGCCAAATGGGGGTATTTTTGAAATATTGGTTGTCATTTATGTCAACCCTTGAAGAATTTAGGAAGCCCTAAAGGTATGGTTATGAAACCTAAATTTGATTGAGGAAAAAATACATGAAGGACAATGTAAATGCAGGTAACTCATTCATGGATGGACAATACATATCATGTTTTTTTCGATGATATGTGGTACACCACGTGGTTCCTCACAGTTGAGGATTTATGGGCTTATGAATTTGGAGGACCCCGAAGAATGATCTAGAATCCCCTAAAATGTTAACAAGAAGTTATAGGTCATTCATTAAGGGTAAAGTAGTTTCAAAAATAATTTAATTAAGGGTAAAGTGGTTGTAACAAGAGAGTGTGGGTTATCCCTAAAATAAGGAAAAGGGGTAAAATAGTTACAAGCTGGCCCCTAAAGGAAGTCACTTGGAAAGTATAAATAATACTTCAATATACTCTTATTAACACCTATAGAGAACATTGAATATCTATGTTGTAAAGTTTTATGGGAAGGTACTATTGACATATCTGAAGCAATGACTCCGAGGAAATGAAGTTCAGTGAAGAGAGAAGTTGCAGGAGTTGAAGGGACGAAGTTGAGATTATTGTTCTAGGGTTTTCCTGAGGCTATATGTGATTTTCAGTGAAGGAACAGCATGGAAATCCATGAGTTTTAGTGAAGGAAGAGAACGAACATCCGCAGGTTTCAGTGAAGGAAAATGCAGACACATAGAGAAGAAAATAAATTCGTGAGTTCTAGAGGAATTAGGGCGCATATATCTGTGAGAGACAAGTGGAAAGAGAACGAACATCCACTAAACACAGTGGGACAGGTCCTAGACATTCGTGAGTTTATAAAGAACAAGGAACCAATTTTTTGAGGAAACTGAAGTTCATAATATCAAATCCAACAGGTCAGCTACAATTTCAAACGTATGGTTTACTACGTATGTTAGGGTCTATATTCTGCAGTATTCCAACACAAAAATGTCTTATTAGTTCATGATTTTTTTTGGGGATACTTTCTTTTTTATCTTGGTATGAGGTTTGATACATAAGGGTTTGAGTGGAGTTGATGAAGTATATCAACAATGACAGGTTATGGCAGTGACAATGACATATCAGTAACAACTTGATTTATTCAGTGGTAGTGACAGGTTGTGTACATTTATATTTTTGGGGGGTTGGATGGGGAATGTAAAGGAGGTTGTAGCCTCCTTCTAGTTGGTTCTAGAGAATTTTGGAGTTGGAGTTTCCTTCAGGTTGTAGCTTGAAAACTAGGTGGTTGGAGCCTCCTTCTAGTGGTAGCTGGAAAACAAGGAAGTTGGTGCTTCCTATGAATGTATTTCCTCCTATGAAAGTATTGTAATAATTCCTTAGATATATCTCTAGGGGTTGTTTTGGGAAAAATATAAAATCAAGTCCCATATGTTATCTATTTTGTCAGTAAAAACCTTTCTTCTACCGAGCTAAACTACACTGTAACCGAAAAAGAATTCTTAGCAATAGTTTATGCCATAAATAAATTTAGACATTATATAACTGGATATAAAGTTTTTGTACACATTGATCACTCATCTATTAGGTTTCTAATGAATAAACCTATTACGAATGGTCGAGTTACCAGATGGATGATACTACTACAAGAATTCAATATTACTATCCTAGATAGGCCCGACAGAGTGAATAGTGTTGTTGGTTTTCTATCTAGACTCATTCATATAGGAAATAATGCCCCATTTGATGATAATTTTCCTGATCAAAACTTGTTTTCTATTTCTACTTATGTTCCTCGGTTTGTAGATGTAGCAAAATATTTAGTAACAGGAAAATTACCTCAAAATTTGTTTGCATGAGAGAAGCAGAGAATTATACAATTATGATGCAGGAGCATCGTAAGCAGCCAGGCAAGCAAGCAACATAAGAGGTGGAAGAAAGTTGGAAGACCTCCAGTGCACATTTTTGAAATGTTTTTGAAGAATTAGTGTAGTGGTTAAAGGGAAGCATACTTGTATATTGTAAACAGATCATGAGCAATTCACTCTTATATGTAGAAGGTAGAGGCATTTATGCATAGTTAATGAAAGTAGGTAGGTTTGAATTAGAGATAAGACAGTTTATAAGAACAGGAGGGAAAATGGATATAGACACCCTCATCTTTGTATTATGACACCATTGTAACATTAGCATAGAGCAGAAGAAGAAGAAAGTTGTAGAGCATAACCCATGTACAAAAGATTGAATTAATATAGGAAGCTTGAATCAGACTCATGGTGTTATGATATTTTCTGTGTATACATGTTGAATGGTATGTTGATAGTTGTTTTATTCTCTCTGTTATACATTTGATTTAATAATGTGTTGTATGTATGACTTCATGTTGAATGTTTGAAGTCTGAGAGAGAGAGAATGAGTTTCAATTGTTTCTCTTCCTGAGTGAGAGAATTTCCTGCAAGGACTGCATTGACAAAGGTTCAGAGTTTATCTCTAAATCCTCAGGAGGGATACCATTGTTCTCATTCCAGCATAAGTGCAAGTGAAGCACAGGAGCCGTACAAGGCATGTGCAAGCTATCTGAGTCCTTAGAAGTTATTAACTAAGGTGGAAGAGAGAAATAATGTTGTTGCAGAAGGTGCACAGAGTCGAGAGTTAAAATACACAGAAGTATTTGAAGGCCTGCTGCAAGGAGTGTGAGCAGAGGCCCTTTTTCGAAGATGGAATTTACCAGAGAAATCTCAGAAGGGGTAACACCTTTGAAGTGTTCGAAGGAAGGTAGGAAGAGGAATCTTCATTCAAAAAACTAAGTTCCGGTGAAGGAACATTGGTTCATTCCATAGAGGTTCTTGAGAAAAGAATAGAATGGTTTAATTTCTCTGTGGAGAAATTCATGAAATAGCAAGGACCATAGGATCTAAGAGAGTTGCGAGGAAGTTAAGTATTAGATGAATCCATCCTTCGAGAGGTAGGATCCAATGTGGACCATTGATCGCGACTGTTGGACCATCAAGATCATTTCGACATTCCGAGGGTTGTAAGTCCGAAGCGTGGACGAAACCCTTGGTCACTCAAACTCCCAAAGCATGAACTAGGTTATCGCATGTGAAGGCGAGGAGTAGAATTTTCGGCATTTCAGAATTTCGGAGTTCGGCATTTTGGGGGTCCTGATGACAAGGAGTAAGGTATAGTAGAGAAGAAATCCTGAAGTCGTGAGTTTCGACATAACTTGATGTGAATTTTGGGATTTCGGTAATTCAGGATTCAGAATACTAGAAGTCCTAATGACAAGGAGCTAGGGGCCTTTGTATTGAAAAACCCAGAGTTGTGAAAATCGAAAAATCCTTGAAGTGGCATTTCAGTGTTTCAGGGTTCGGGAATTCAGGATTTGTGGTGACAAGTGTTTTGGGATCGATAGTTTTGAACTCCCGGTACCTGGAACCCCGAAATAACATGAGCCATTGGATCTTAAGAAAGGATATCAGTCGTTGATTTCATAGAAGGAATTGCTTTGGAATTTGAGGCTTCGAAGTGATAGGGGAATGACAGTCAAATATTGATTCAAGTTACGAAAGCCGGGAAAGGTGACAGGTGGTAGGAATCCATGTCAAAGATCGAGGATAGGTGGCGAGTTTTCATCAATAGTCGGAGTCAGACTCTGTTGACTATTTCGAGGTTCGGGGGTTGGAGAGTCAGGAAACCTCACGTCAGGATTCACGAAATCGCGAAGTCTGAAACCTCAAAAAAAAAGAGAAAATCCCATTGAGGAGCCAAAATTTTATGAACATGTCAAGATTCGACAATTCAACACTATAGGAGACAAGAGATTGGGATTCCCTGTTCTGGAATTCCTGAAGTCATGAAACGCGATACAGAAGCAGGGGAGGATGCGGCCAAAGACTTCAGCGTTTCAGCATTTCGGGTTTCGGCAGGTGGAAGGGTCGAGAACCTCGACAACAGGGATCGTGAAATAGTAAAACCCAAAGTCCTTTGTGGCTTGAACAAAGGGGTTGATTAACCCTCAGAGTGGTTGTAGTGAAGATCCTAAGAGGATCTCAGTCCGAGGGAAGGGGTTCTGCATCAGTTGTGGTATCAGAGCACAGAACAATTTCTTTGCTTTCTGTAGCAAGGGAAAGGAGGAACATTTCAGCCATGCTGCTGAGAAGAAGAGATAGGCCCATGCCAATGCTTGATCCAGCAGTGGAAAGAGAAATGCGCGAACTACGTGCTAGGCTTGATTCCATGGAGACAACACGAAGGCACATAGTTAATGTTGGGGATATCAATGAAGCTGAAAGTGAAAATGAAGATGGAAACGAAGGAGAAGAAGTTTCAGTCGAAGATGTTGTAGATGAACGTCTATTCAGGGTTGTTGCTAGGATAGGTGCCAGAGAAAAAATGGAGATTCCCATGTATGAAGGAAACCTAGATGTTGAAGAGATTCTAGACTGGATTGTATCTCTAGATAAATATTTTGACTACAAGGATGTCGAGGAAGACAATAAGGTCAAACATGTTGTCACAATACTTAACAGGCATGCAACATTATGGTGGGATGAACTGCAGGCTGACATACGCTATAAAGGAAAGCATAAGATCAAAGCTGGGATATAATGGTTGCGAAGATGAAAGAAAAATTCATACCCAAGGATTATCAAATTACTCTGTTTTGGAGAATGCAGAATTTAAGACAGAATCTTATGTCAATAAAAGAATACACTGGAGATTTCTACAAGATAAACATCAGAGCAGGTCATCGAGAAAGCGATGATGAAAAGGCTTCTAGGTACATGAATGTTCTAAGATATGACATCCAAGATGAGATGAGCATGATGATCATTCGAAATGTAGAAGATTCTTATCAGATAGCTCTGAAAGATGAAGAGAAGCTAAGCCGAAAGAAAGGTCAAAGAGGTTGAGGTACAAGTCAATCCAGAGGCAAAACAATTTCCGAAGATAGAACTCAGAAATCAAAAGAAGAGGGGAAGAAACCTCAAACTCAAATTGAGAGAGGAGGAAGCTCATAAAGAGGATAGTATGTTGATAGAAATACTTTTCCTTGTACCAGAGGAAGAGGAAGAGGTCGAGTAGGTGAAGTGAAATGTTTTGTTTGTGGGAAAAATGGGCATAAATATTATGAGTGTCAAGATAGGAAGAAAGCAGATGGTGAAACTCACATTTCCGAAGCACAAGGATGAAATGTTGAAGCAGAAGATGCTGAGGGCGGAATATCTTTAATGATGAGGAAAGTTCACTTAACGCCAGAAAAGGAGGAAGAGAACCCAGCCTAAAGGAACAGACTTTTTTGGACTTCTTTCAAGACCAAAGACAGGGTATGCAAAGTCATCGTGGACAGTGGTAGCACAGAAAATATCATTTCTACAAAGATGGTAGAAAAGATGGAGCTGGAGACTGTTGTACATCCAAGCCCATACAGAGTTTCGTGGCTACAAAAAGGACATCAGGTAAATGTCACTAAACAGTGTTTAGTTGAATTTAAAATAGGAGGATATAAGGATGAAATATTATGTGATGTCATTCCCATGGATGTTTGTCATCTATTGTTGGGTAGACCAAGGAAATATGACAGGAATGTGATTCATGATGGGAGAAAGAACACATTCACCTTGGAGAAAAATGGGAGGACACACATGTTGTTGTCGATTAAGGATAAAGAAGTAAAAATAGAGACAAGCAACACTGTACTTCTCATGAGTGGGAAGGAACTTCTTAATGAGGTTAAGAAGAAGGAAGACACACAATTTATTGTGGTCAGAAAACCTAAAATTGGTTTGACCAGTACAAGAGTATATGATTTACCAGAGGAAATCCAGAAGTTGTTGGAAGAGTTTGTTGATATAGCAGTGGACGAACTACCTTGTTTGTTGCCACCGATTAGGAGTATAAGCCATCAGATTGATCTTATACCTAGAGCTAGTTTACCAAACAAGGCAGTGTACAGGTTGATGTCGTAGGAGAATGAGGAAGTTAAGAGACAAGTCCATGATTTAATGGACAAATGATTGGTTAGGGAGAGCTTGAGTCCATGCGTTGTTCCAACAGTGCTCAGCCCAAAGAAAGATGGAGGCTGGAGAATGTGTACAGACTCAAGGGAGATCAATAATATTACCATCAGATACAAATTTCCATTGCCAAGAATGGAAAACTTGATGGATTGCTTGAGTGGAGCCAAGTGTTTTTCAAAGATTGATTTGAAAAGCGGATATCATCAAATTCGTATGAGAGAAGGTGATGAATGGAAGATAGCATTCAAGATGAATGAAGGGCTATATGAATGGCTTGTTATGCCATTTGGCTTAACAAATGCACCTAGTACTTTCATGAGATTGATGAATGAAGTCCTGAAGGATTTCATTGGGAAATTCGTTATCATATATCTTGATGATATACTGATTTTCAGCAAGACCGAAGAAGAACACTTGAAGCATTTAGCTACAGTGATGAGGAGATTATATCAAGAGAAGTTGTTGATAAATATGAATAAATCATCATTTATGAGGACATAACTCATTTATTTGGGTTTTGTTATCTCCGCAAATGAGCTGAAGATGGATCCAGAAAAGGTAGAAGTGATTAAGAATTGGCCATCACTGAAAAGTGTGTTTGAAGTTCAAATCTTCCATGGATTAGCTAGTTTCTACATGAAATTCATCCAAAATTTTAGTGGGATTAGCGCACCGATGATGGATACGGTGAAGAAAAGACATAAAGCTTTTCATTGAATAGAGGAAGAAGAGAAAAGTTTCAATCTGTTGAAGAAGAAGATCATAGAGAAACCAATTATGTTTTTGCCAGACTTTAACAAGACGTTCCAGGTCAAGTGTGACACGATTGGATTTGCAATTGGAGCAGTCTTGAGCCAGGACGACAGGTCGGTTGCATACTTCAGCGAAAAGCTGAATGAAGCAAATATTAAATACTCAACATATGACAAGGAATTTTATGCAGTCATACAAGCGTTGAAGAAATGGAGACATTATTTGGTTCCTACGGAGTTTGTTTTGTACAACGATAATCACGTGTTGCAATTCGTGACTCAACAGGACAAGTTGAACCAAAAGCATGCAAAATGGGTTAAATACATGCAGAATTTTACTTTTGTGATTAAGCATATTTCTAGAATTGCTAACAAAGTTGTTGATTCTTTGAGCAGGAAATGTTTGCTTATGCAGGAACTTAGAGTCAAAACTTTGGGTTTTGATAACCTCAGGGAAATGCACAAGGATGACCCAAATTTTAAGGAAGCGTATGAGGCGTCTGAGAATCCAATTCTTAGGGACAAAAGCTAGTGGACCAAATATATGATCCAGGTTGGATTATTATTCAGGGGCAATCAGTTATGTATTCCAAAATGCTCCATGAGGGAGAGCCTGCTGAAGAAAAAACACAGTGGAGGATTGGTCGGACATTTTGGTCATGACAAAACATTCTCAAAGTTGAATGGTGCATATTTTTGGCTAGGGTTGAGGACAGATGTTAAGAAATTTGTGAACAGATGTAGGATTTGTCAGCACACAAAGGGGAAAAGGAAGAACATAGGGTTGTACTAGCCATTACCCATACTTGAGAGGCCGTGGGATGCAGTGAGCATGGATTTTATATTGGGACTACCAAGGACACAAAGAGGATTTGATTCAATCTTTGTGGTGGTAGACATATTTTCAAAGATGTCACATTTTATACCATGCCGGAAAACCAATGACGCAACTCATATTGAAAACTTGTTTTTCAAAGAAGTCATCAGACTTCATGGCTTGCCAAGGAGTATAGTTTCAGATTGAGATACCAAGTTCGTAGGACATTTCTGGAGGACTTTATGGAAGAATCTGGGGACAATTTTGTCTTTTAGATCAGCGTATCATCCTCAGATGGATGGGCAGACAGAATTTGTGAACAGGAGCTTGGGAGATTTTCTAAGAAGCCTAGTGACTGAACACCACAGTCAGTGGTATCACATTTTTCCATAGGTGGAATTTTCTTATAATGATTCGAACAATATAAGCACAGGATAGAGTCCATTCCAAATTGTATATGGAATGCAGCCAAGGGGGTTTTCTGAATTAAAATATATGGAACAAACTGAATTCAGAAGTGCTAGTGCAAAGGACTTTCCAGAAGCAATGAAGGAGCTTCACAACTGAGTTAAGGAACGATTGCAGAATTTGAGTCAATAGTACAAGCGTAGAGAAGACCAACACAGGCGAGAACTTAAATTTGAAGTTGGTGATCTAATTCTTGAACATATGAGAAAGGATAGGTTCCCAAGGGGAACATATAACAAACTGAAAATGAAGAAGATTGGACCATGCAAGGTCATAAAGAAATTTGGGGCAAACGCATATGAGATTGAATTACCTGATGGGATCAGAATTTCACCGATATTCAACGTCTCAGATTTGTACCCTTACAAAGCTAAAGAAGCAGGGGTAGAGAATGAACAGACAAAATTTCAGTGGACCAAACAAATGCATGTAGCTAAAAATCCACAGATGGAAAGAATAATTGACCAGAGGGTTACCAAAAACACCAGGAGGAAAGAGTATTTTGAATACTTGGTCAAATGGAAAGGACATCCAGTTGAATATGCCAGTTGGGAAGATGAAGCAAAAATTCATAAGCATGGACATACCATGCAAGAGCTCATGAAAATTTTCAAGAGAGGAAGTATGATGTAGGAGCATCGTAAGCAGCCAGCCAAGCAAGCAACGTAAGAGGCAGAAGATAGCTGGAAGACCTCTAGCACACATTTTTGAAATGTTTTTGAAGCATTAATGTAATGGTTAAAGGGAAGCATACTTGTATATTGTAAACAGATCATGAGCAATTCACTCTCATCTGTAGAAGGTAAAGGCATTTATGCATAGTTAATGAAAGTAGGTAGGTTTGAATTAGAGATTAGACATTTTAGAATAACAGGAGGGAAAACGGATATAGGCACCCTCATCTTTGTATTATGACATTCAATTATACCATTGTAACATTAGCATAGAGCAGTAGAAGAAAAAAGTTGTAGAGAAGAACCCATGTATATAGACACTCTCATCTTTGTAGAGAAGTCTGAGAGAGAGAATGAGTTTCAATTGTTTCTCTTCCTGAGTGAGAGAATTTCTTGCAAGGAGTCCATTGACAAAAGTTTATAGTTTATATCTGAAAGCTCAGGAGGGATATCGTTGTTCTCATTCCAGTAGAAGTGCAAGTGAAGCACAGGAGACGTGAAAGGCGTGTGCAAGCTAGCCAAGTCCTTAGAAGTTATTAACTAAGGTGGAAGAGAGAAATATTGTTGTTGCAGAAGGTGCACAAAGTCAAGAGTTCAAATACATAGAAGTATTTGAAGGTCTGCCGCAAGGAGTGCGAGCAAAGGCCCTTTTTCGAAGTTGGAATTTACCAGAGAAAGATCAGAAGGGGTAACACCTTTGATGTGTTCAAAAGAAAGTAGGAAGTGGAATCTTCATGCAGAAAGCTAAGTTCCGGTGAAGGAACATTGGTTCGTTCCATAGAGGTTCTTGAGGGAATTCACGAAGTCTGAGAGAGAGAGAATGAGTTTCAATTGTTTCTCTTCCTGAGTGAGAGAATTTCCTGCAAGGAGTGCATTGACAAAGGTTCAGAGTTTATCTCTAAACGCTCAGGAGGGATACCGTTGTTCTCATTCCAGCATAAGTGCAAGTGAAGCACGAGAGTCGTGAAAGGCGTGCGCAGGCTAGCTGAGTCCTTAGAATTTATTAACTAAGGTGGAAGAGAGAAAGATTGTTTTTGCAGAAGGTGCACATAGTTGAGAGTTAAAATACGCAGAAGTATTTGAAGGCCTGCCAGAAGGAGTGTGAGCAGAGGCCCTTTTTCGAAGCTGGAATTTACCAGAGAAAGCTCAGAAGGGGTAACACCTTTGAAGTGTTCGAAGGAAGGTAGGAAGCGGAATCTTCGTGCAAAAAGCTAAGTTTCGGTGAAGGAACATTGGTTCGTTCCATAAAGGTTCTTGAGGGAAGAATAGAACGGTTGAATTTCTCTGTGGAGAAATTCATGAAATAGCAAGGATCGTAGGATCCAGGAGAGTTGTAGGGAAGTTAAGTATTGGATGAATCCATCCTTCGAGAGGTAGGATCTAATGTGGACCGTTGATCGTGACTGTTGGACCGTCGAGATCATTTCATCATCTCGAGGGTTGTAAGTCTGAAGAGTGGACGAAACCCTTGATCGCTCGAACTCCTGAAGTGAAAACTGGGTTATCGCATGTGAAGGCAAGGAGCAGAATTTTTGGCATTTCAGAATTTTGGAGTTCGACATTTCGGGTGTCCTGATGTCAAAGAGTTAGGCATAGTAGAGCAGAAATCCTGAAGTCGTGAGTTGCGACATAACTTGATGTGAATTTCGGGATTTCGGTAATTCAAGATTCAGAATACCGAAAGTCTTGATGACAAGGAGCTAGGGGCCTTTGTATTGAAAAACCCAGAGATGCGAAACCCAAAAAATCCTTGAAGTGGCATTTCGGTGTTTCGGGGTTCGGGAATTCAAGATTTGTGGTGACAAGTGTTTTGGGATCGAGAGTTTTGAGCTCCCGGTACCCGGAAGCCTAAAATAATGTGAGTCGTTGGATCTTAAGGAAGGTTATCAGTCATTGATTTCATAGAAGGCATTGCTTCAGAATTTGGGGTTTCGAAGTGATAGGAGAACGACAGTCGAAGACTGATTCAAGTTCCAAAAGCCGAGAAAGGTGACAGGTGGCAGGAATCCACGTTAGAGACTGAGGATAGATGAGAGGACAGCTGGCAAGTTTTCATCAATATTCGAAGTCAGACTCCATTGACTGTTTCGGGGTTTGGGGGTTGGAGAGTCAGGAAACATCATGTCAAGTTTCGTGAAATCGTGAAGTCCAAAACCCCGAAAAAAAAGTGAAAAACCCATTGAGGAGCCAAAATTTCATGAACGTGTCAGGATTTGGAAATTCGGCACTATAGGAGACAAGAGATCGAGGTTCCCTATTCTATAATTCCTGAATTCGTGAAACGTGATACATAAGTAGGGGAGGATGCGGCCAAAGACTTCATCATTTTGACATTTCAGGTTTCGGCAGGTGGAAGGGCCGAGAAGCTCAACAACAGGGATCACGAAATTGCAAAACCTAAAGTCCTTTGTGGCTTGAACAAAGGGGTTGATTAACCCTCAACATGGTTGTAGTGAATATCCTGAGCGGATCTCGGCCTAAGGGCAGGGGGTTTGCGTCAAATTAAGTGCTAATTACATGTGGATGATGATTGTTTGTACTGCACCATACCTGAATTGATGATTAGAATATGTGTGCGGTAAGATGAGATGCATGACATTCTAAGAACCTACCACAGTGAGCCATGTGTGTGGGAATTTTACTGATAAAAGGATATAAAGTATTGCAATTAGGCTATTACTGGCCAACCATTTTCAAATATTCAAAGAAGTAAGTGGCTATTTGTGATGATTTTCAAGGGATGAGAAAGCCAATTTAAGCTGATGAAATGCCACTTTGGAAACAGGTATTGATCGAACCTTTTGAAAAGTGGGAATTATATTTTGTAGGGCCAATCTCCCCTATGTCTAAAAAGAAAAGGTCCATATTGGTTTGTACATAATAGGTGACAAAATGGGTAGAGGATAAATCTTTGTATTCTAGTAATGAGATATTAATAGATCATGTGAGTCAATTTACTTCCAAGTTGGTCAAATACAAAACAAAACAATATCAGATTAAGAACCGGAAATATACACCCTACCACCCCCAAGAAAATGGACAAGTGGACTCTACTAATAAGGTGATAGAATGCATTCTGACAAAGACAGTTCAGCTGCACCATAAATAATGGGCTGATCAGTTTTCTGAAGACTTGTGGTCATACCAAACATCCTGGAGAAACACAATAGCTCATAACCCTTATGAATTGGTGTATAGGAAGCATGTTTTTCTTCCCATATAATTTCAAGTAAATACCTTTAGAACAACCATGAAATTGGCAATGGACTTGGATGAGGCACAGAAACAAAGGGTAATGTAGCTTAATGAACTTGATGAGATCAGGCAGGATGCTCTTCAAAGAACTATTCTCATTCAAGATCAAAGAGATAAATGGCATGATAAATTTATTAAGGAAAAGTCCTTTCATCCATGTGACTGGGCCTTGTTGTATGATAGTAGATTTAAAATGTTTCAAGGAAAAATATTAACACGATGGTTGGGACCTTACAAAGAGGATACGGTTTATGATAATGGCTCAGTTAAAATAAAAACTATTGATGAAAATCAAAATTCCTTTGCGGTAAATTGACATCAATTAAACATTTATCATAAACCTTTATCCAATGAGGATTTTATCAAGGAAGTTCTTCAAAAATATGAAATGCAATTGGTAAGTGAGAGCGATGCTCTTCCTGCCAATCCACCACTATAGTTTTCTTGTCATTTTACTTGGGTTTTACATATGTGTATATATATATAAATAGATATTTTTTTGTGTCTAATGAAATTGAGCTTAATATGTTATTTTCTTGGAGATAAGACATAAGTAGGACATCTACCAGATGTAAGTTTGTTCCTTTATCCATCCTTGGTAGATTATTTATGGGAAAATATCCTAATGGATTTTCCTTTAAGGTTTTCAGACTCCTTAAAATTGAAAACATCGGCGAGAAGGAACTGGCCCGAGAGTGAGAAAAATCCGCAGGACAGTAAATGGAGTTTTCTTTAAGTTTTTTAGACTCCTTAAAACTGAAAACACCGGTGAGCAGGAACTGGCCCGTTCTCGAGAAAAATCCACAGGAAAATAGTAGTTAGGTTTTGTGTGCCAATAAAATGGAAGTGTAAGTAGAATGGTTTGGTGGTTGGACTATTTCTATCTATTTATCACTTCCACTACAATTTAAAAATTCATGTCAAAGTGTGTTACTTCTAGTTTTTAAGAACAATATTTCATCAAATCAACAGGATTTGAAAATATTCTTAAGGCATCCTCATCAGACATTTCAATCCCGAAATGTCTCAATCGTATAAAGGATATAGTAACCCATTATTTATATTAGGTACTTCAACACATTAGACACTCTGATTATATGATATGGTACCAGTCAATGAATTTGGTACTTCAATTTCATATTCTGGTAAAATCACATGCATGTATGATCCAATACTTGTATGAATATCTAAGGGAGCAGAGTCACCATTGTCCTACATTCAATATAACCATGATTGGTAAAAGGTCAGTACAGGTAAGTGGAGGTATGATAAAGTTTATCCTATTGTTTCTATTAATTATCATTTAAATCGTGTGTTGAATTGCTCTTTGTCCTTGTATGTGCATTCCATTTTAAACCATTATACCCACTTCTAAAGTACATAACTATCATTCCATAAACAAGCCATTCTTTACTCATCATAAACTCATATGATACGCATACCACCTATCCCCTCTGATTTAGAATGTGTCTCGTTAGAAGTCTCAAGCATTTTCGCATAATTATTAAATCATCCCATCATTACTAGAAATGGTTTGAATGTGGCTCATTTGAATTATCATGATGAAAATATTTCCCTTGAAATCATAATTGAATATAACCATCATACCATTACCATTAATGAATATATGCTCCTATGAATGGCATAGCCATTAAGATGAGCGTAATCTATATAGTATTATATTACTTTATTTTCTTCTCATCTAGTTCTACTAATGAATTAAACTACAACTTCCCTCACCAAATCAATCCTACTACTCTTATTTCTAATCATAAATCCTTTGTGTGTTCATCTACGATTGTCCTTGTTTCAATCTTGAGGATACCTTTTAAAGTAGGCATGGGGGTTTATCACCATGAGCCAATATTCCGACTATATAGGGAAACAACCAAATATCAAGCATGTAAAGACAAATTCAAAAGGTTTGGACGAGTATCCTTTTTAGAGAAATTTCATGAATATAATGATAGGGAATCTCAAGAATTTGCAGAAACCTATGATGGAAATACTACTCGATTGGGTGAAATAGAGATACAGGTCACTAAAGTTTTTATAGCCGAAGCCACTATCCTTCCATTGGAAGGAGAGAACTACTTTAAGGGCATCTCAATCAACATACAACTTTGTCAATGATTCTTGACACCAAAGCATCTAGATACTGATTGGAAAAAGGGTATTCCCCATAGTTGTATCAGACATGAATGGTGGAACATGTTGATAAGTATACAAAAGTTCTTGACATGTGAAGGCAGGTATGAGGTTACTTTTTATATCATCTGAGGTTACTATTACATTTTGAAGATGGTTTGAAAATTAATTTTCCATATTTTCTATGGATGAGCTTGGGAAAAATGGATAGAGGGGTGAGATCCACCTCCAAGAATCCTGAAACAAGTCTGTATCATCATGGACTAATTAAAATATTAGTCATGCATGAATCAAGAAAGAAAAATACTAGTTCGAAGCAGTTTTTGACCCAGGGTTTTTCCAAATAAGTGGCGATAGAGAAAAAGGGGGAGACCATGGCCACAACCAAACCTCATGAGATTAATATGGGAAATACCTCAAAGTCGAAATAAAATTATGCAGGAGGAAAACTTAGTAAGAATACAAAGGGTAGTGAAAACAAGAGGAAGAAGTCTGACAGTGAAACAAAGGAAACTACAACCAGTATTTGGAGATGGTTGATGAGTCGCAGAAGGAGGAGAATGAATAATTGGAGATGACCTTTAAACTGAGGGTTAAATATAAAAATAAGACTATAAATATTGTATAAGGAAGCACAAGTAAATATACTAAGAGCAAAGTAAAACTAGTAAAGGAGAAACAAAGTCTGATACCTGCACCTGATCCTATGGAGAAACAAATGAAAAAGAAGAAACGATGATTATTTGAGGATGAAACTAATGTGTCCCTACCAGAAAACCATATCACTAAGCCCATAGGAGAATTCAAACAAAAATGTTCCTCTATTCAAGAGGTTATTCCAAAAACTACTCGTTGAATCACCAAAAGTATGGTTGAGGAGGAGTCGATCGATATTTCCACTTCACAAGAGGCGAAGGATGAACATATTAAGGAGAGTAGTGGGACAAAAGAACTCACTAAAGAGACTTTCAAAAACTTAGTGGTGAAATGTAATGTGAGAAATAATTCAAGAAACAAGAAGAGCCCAATCCCTTGGTACTTTGGTGAAGCAACAGATACTAATTATAATAGAATAGCTTCAGAAGAAGAATAAGAAATTGAAACAGGAAGTTTAGGAATACAGCATTCTTGACAACCATAACAAAGAGGAAAACAAGTTGTTGAAAGCTCGAAATCACAAATTGTAGAGTAAGAAAGAAAACTTTCTGCAGAGCTTAAAAAGGCTTTCCACCTGGGTAAGAAGTGGGAAAATGAAGCTAAACAACACATAGTTTACAACATGGTTCTTAAAAAGGAGATTAATAAGAAGAAAAAAGGAGAATCCTCAGGGCTTGATCTTTTAGCCCAGGCCACATGTGCTTGACCAAGGAAGGAACAATACCAATTTTGAAATTTTGAAGACTGTTGATTGCATGAGGACATGCAATGGATCAGGCATGGGAGAACTATTGGGCCTCCTTTCTGTCACCTTTAGCCATCATATTTTTCCTCTTATATTGATCATTTTTCCTATTATGTGCATTAATCCACTCATCATACTTGCCTTTACACTCTTTTAGTCACTTCCTTGTGTATAAAGGTAAAGAGCATATAGTTATAATTTTTATGGTTTATTAATGGTTTGAAACAATGAATTAACGATATAGTCCCTCTAACTAACATGTTTTGAATTTCCTCTTTAAGAAAAGACTCCATCTCAGACAAGGTAGACTACATAGATGTCTGAAAATTTTGGTATCAGACTATTCTACAACCATCTGGTACCTATTCCTGAGAATTATGATTTTTTTAGCTGAGTGAAACATTTTCGATGGATTCGAGGAAACAATTGAGGATCAAGATCGACCATTCCATAATTTCATAATACAAATTCCTTCTTCCTCATAACTTTGTTGGATTACTGAGAGGGGGGGTGAATCAGTAATAGAGCAATTTAATCCTTTTTAACCATATAATTCAAGTGTTATATCAATGAAGCATTATCATCCAATAACTACAGAGTAAATAAGATATGAACAAATGAACAAACATACACATACATAGTACACCAGTTTTTTACGTGGAAACCCAAATCAGGAGAAAACCACGAAATGTTTTTTCTTATATGTCTTGAAGAATTACATTCATTGGAAGCACCAACTTCCTTTGTTTTCCAGCTACAACTGGAAGGAGGATCCAACTCCTAGTTTCTTAGGCTACAACCTGAGGGAATCTCCAACTCCTCATTTCTCTGGCTACAACCAGAAGGAGGCTACAACCCCCTATGTTCTCCAGCTACAACTAGAAGGTAGCTACAACCACCTGTCCTTGCCCCGTCCTACCACCCTGAAGTAGAAGTAGAATGATAGAACTACTTTCAACCTGTCACTGTGAGATATACCTCTATAAAATTGTACCAATAAATCTGAACCATGCATCAACCATGCATGAAATTGTAATAAACCTGTACCATAAACAAGTGTATCAACCATGAACCAACCTGTACCGAATAACCTGTAATCAACCTGTACCATAAACAAGTGCATCCAACCATGTACCAAGTATGTAACAATCATGTGTCAAATAATCATCAACTATGACTCATCAATATGTACTAACATCATCAACTATACACCTCATGTATGTGCCAACTCATCAACTACTTGTCTCAACCATGTACTCAACATGTACCTCAACCAAAATCCCACATCAATTTCATCATCCAAATCTGATTTGTAGCTCTGTAATAGACCTGGTGTATATGATCACATTCCTACAAACCTTTCTTAACTTCAACAACAACAAGAGACTATCATTTTCATCAAACTTTTCTTTAGTCTCACATGCCTATTTTTGGATTAGTCAACAACCCTAACTTGAAGTAATCATAACTTTGTACCTGTAGTGTTTAAATATCTAAAACTGATACACAATTTTCTTCAGTTTGTTTTATACAATTTATCCAGGTTTCACTACTTGGAACCTCTCATAAAAGGAGTTATAGAAAAAATGGCATACCTTGCTAAATTCTGGCTTATTCTAGAGAGCAACCTTGTAGAGCGTTCCCTGCACGTAACATTTGTTTAATTTCTATGAAACTATTACATATAATGAAAAAGGATGTACCCTAACCAACACATTTGGTTTCACTGAATTTGGATCAGTTATGAATCATTTATGACGTTTTTACCCGAAACACATGTTTTTGACTAGTTTCAGGAATAGCCACAAACTCTATTTTCCACGGAGTGTAACTCCAAAAATACGATGATCCAAAAGATGAATTTTTTACCAAATATACTTGGATATGTTTTTCCAATGGAATAGAAATTTCAAGGTCTAAAGCATTATATAAAAAAATTTATAGCGAAAATGGTGAGATGACCTGTAAATAACATACCTTAGAAAGCACCATCAAAAGAATTTATCCTTCCTTGTATTTCGGCCTTCTTTTCTTCACCTTCCCGCAGAATTTCATCTTAGATATCCTTGATTACCTTAGACACCTATAGATATTCAATATGCTAAGTTTTTATTAAAATTAGAGAGACTTGCCTCTTATTTATACTCTCCAAGTAGCTTCCTTAAAAACATTTTCTAGGTCACTTGGCCCCACTTTCCTTATTTTAGGGTTAACCCACTTTTAATTTCTCCATTAAATTTATTATTGAAATAATTTATTTTGTATTCACTTTGAATTATAATACACTCATTACTTCACTTTATTATTTACCTTTTAAAATATCTTAAACCACTTTGACTACTTTGACCTTTTGGGGCTTCTAGATGACACATGAGGGTCCTCCAACTTCGTAAGGCCATAACTCTCAAATCGTGAGGAGTTATGTGACATTCCACATACCACCAAAAATGGAATGACATGTACTATCCATATAGAATAGTATTATCTAAAAATATATCATAACACATACCATTATCCATCAAACAAACTTGGGTCCATTACCCAAACTTGGGGTCTCCAACTTCTCATGGCCATAACTCTCTAACCGTGAGGAGTTCTGTGGAGTTACACATACCACTGGAAATGGAATGAAAAGAACTATACATATAGGATAGTTTACCTAACAAATTCATTGTCCTTCATCTCATTATTCCATAATTAAGTATGGGTTCTCTTACCTGCAAAGCGTCTTCCCATGAGGGCTCTCACCATAAGGGGACCACTTTGGAGTTCATCCATATTTACTCATTATCAACCATGACAAGAAAATGATGAGTCATATTTAAATCAAACAATACTGTGTTCATTACCCAAACCTTTGTGCTACGAGGCTTTCTTCAAGGGTTGACATCAATGAAAACCAACCTTAATCAACAATCTCCCCCTTTGGCATTGATGGAAACACTCTGATGCAATATTGAAATCATATCACTCATGCTCCCCCTGGAACCATGCTTCTTTCCTCTGTATTTGATAAATTTTCCTTTGTCCTCTGCATCTAATAAATCTTCTCCCCCTGGAACCATGCCTCTGTCCTCTGCATCTAATAAATCTCTCCCCCTTTGTCATCAATGGAAAATGTATCTTTCCATCGGGGGTTGCTCCCCCTGACTGAACTATCCTCTTATGGTGCTTCCTCATGTACATCTAAGACATATAAGATAGGCATTCAAAAAGCATTCATTTTGGAGTAGAAATAACTCCAAGTCTTTGGCGAAGATATTCAAAGGCTTCCCATTGAAGTGGTTTTGTAAATATGTCTGCCACTTGTTCTTTTGTTCCCACATACTCAACTCTGATGTTCTTTTCTGCAACATGTTCCCGTGGAAAGTGATACTTGATTGGAATGTGCTTCTTCTTGGATTGCATCACCAGGTTTTTTGAGATACTGATGGCACTTGTATTATCACAATATATTGGAATGGGCTCATCATACTCAACCTGTATATCTGTCAAAGTTTGTTTCATCCAAAGAACCTGTGTACAACATGTTGTTGTTGCAATATACTATGCCTCAACTATAGATAGAGATACTGATGATTGTTTCTTTCCTAGCCATGATACCAAACACTCACTTTAGTAGAATGTTGCTCCACTAGTGCTTCGTCGGTCATCAATACAACCTGCCCAATCTACATCTGTGTAGGAAATAAGTGATAGATCTTTTCCTTTTGGATACCATAATCCAAACTCTTCTATTCCTTTGAGATATCTAAAAATCCTCTTTACTTCTAATACATGTGATTCCTTTGGTGCTGCTTGAAATCGTGCCACCTATCCAACTGCTTCCATTACATATGGTCTAGATGCTGTCACATATAGTAGGCTACCAATCATTGACCTGTATTTCCTCTGATCTGTAGACTTTGAATCATCATCTTTGCTCAACTTACAACTAGTTTTCATGGGAGTTATAATTAGTTTGCAATCTTCCATTCTGAACCTATTTATCATTTCTCTGATATACTTGGTTTGAGAAATAAAAATTCCTTGGTTTCTTTGATGTATATGAAGTCCCAGAAAGAAGGATAGTTCTCCAAGTAACGACATTTCAAATTCATTCTGCATGTCTTTTGCAAATTTCTGGCTTAACATGTCATCATCACTACCAAAAATAATATCATTAACATAAACTTCAATTAACAAAATATTACCTCAACTTACCTTGATGTAGAGGTTGATGTCTACACTTCCTTTTCTGAACCCTGCCTACTACAGATACTTATCCAGACTGGAGTACCATGCTCTAGGAGCCTATTTTAGACCATACAAGGCCTTCTTTAATTTTCATACATAGTCTGTGTTCTCTAACAAATGAAATCCTTCTGGTTGTTCAATGTAGACTTCTTCTTCAAGTTCCCCATTCAGAAAAGTTGATTTTGCATCCATCTAATATACTTTAACATTTTTGGAGCATGCATAAGCTAAAATTAAACGGATTGCTTCCATTTTGGAAAGTGGGGAAAATGTCTCTTCAAAGTCGATTCCTCCAATCTATGCATATCCTTTACATACCAATCTAGCTTTATTCCTTGTAACCTGTCCATCTTCATTCAATTTATTCCTGAAAACCCATTTTGTGCCGATCACATTCTTATTCTTTGGTCTTGGAACCAATTCCCAAGTGTCATTCTTCTCTATTTGATCCAATTCTTCATCCATGGCCTTATTCCAAAATTCATCCTTACTGACTTCTTCAAAACAGTTTGGTTCAATTGTAGATAAGAGTGCTAGGTGTGTTTGTTCTGGTGAACGGAGTTTTCTTCTAGTCTCAACTCCTGCATCTTTGTTTCCAATAATCTGATCTGAAGGATGAATCTTCTGTACTCATTTGCTAGGTGTCTTTGGAGATACTTTCTTAATTTTCTCTTCTTCTTCTGTCGGATTCTCTTCATCTTCATTTTCCTCTTCTACTTCTTTTTCATCTTCTTCTTCGAAAAGTTGTTCCATTGATTTGTTTTCTTCTTCCTTTGATTCTGGTCTTCCTGTTTCGTCAATTGTTATGTTGATTCTTTCCACAACTTTGTTCAATATTAGATTGTAACACTTGTATTCTTTCATTGTACTTGATTAACCAACAAGTATTCCTTTGTCCACACGAGAGTCAAACTTTCCCATTCAGCCATCTTCTCTTTTGATATAGCATTTGCTTCCAAAAAATCTGAAGTGCTTCACATTTGTTGGTCTTCCTTTCCATAACTCGTAGGGAGTTTTCTCAGTGTTTTTTATGAGAATTACTCTGTTTTGAATGTGAATTGTTGTATGCAGTGCCTATGTCCAAAATATATCTGTCAATTTGGAATCCATTAGCATTGTTCGAGCCATTTCTTGTATTGTCCTGTTCTTTCTTTCAACAACTCCATTCTGTTTAGGTGTCCTAGCAAGGGAGAATTTACTTTTTATTCCATGACTTCTACAGTAGTCCATAAATTCTATTAAAGTGAACTCTCCTCCATTATCAGATCTCAGACATTTGATTCTTGAATCCATCTCATTTTCAACCATTTGCTTGTAGATATTGAAGTTTTCAAAAGCTTCTGACTTGTTCTTGAGAAAGCAAACTGCAGTCATTCTTGTATAATCATAAACTAATAACATAAAGTATTTTTCACCTTTTAAGCCCTTTGTTGAAGTTGGTCCAACTAGATCAGTGTGCACAATTTCCAGTGGTCTTGTTGTTGAATATTCCTTTGATTTGAACCTGGTCTTTGTTTTCTTTCCTTGTTGACAATGCTTGCATAAAGTGTTTGTTGGTTTCATGATCTAAGAAATTTCTCTGATTGCTTCTCTTTTGCTGACTTTGACAAGGTTATCAAAATGCATGTGACCCATTTTTCTATGCCATAGCCAACTTTCATCTTCCTTTCCTATTCCAATTTCACTTAACACGTATATGTTGTTTGAAGTTCTTGCAACTGTACCGACCAATTTCCCTGAAACTTCTTTTCTTATCTCACACTTTTATGAATCGAAAGTAAGTTTATGACCTTGGTCACACATTTGAATCACACTTAGAATATTATGTTTCATATCTTCTACCAGTAGAACATTTTGTGCCTTTTTATTCTTGTTCCCAATTAAGATTGTGCCTTGTCCAATGATTTTGGATGAATTATCATTTCCGAAAGAGACTGATCCATTTTTTTCTTTTCGTAATGTAAGAAATTTGTCTTTATCACATGTCATGTGTTTTGAACATCCACTATCAACATACCAACCATGTTTATTTTGCTTAGCGTGTAGAGAGACTATGCATTATTCATTGTTATACTTATCTTTCTTTCTTATCCATATCGTTTTCTGAGGTTCTTGTCTGTGACTGTTGTTATTTTGTTGAGGTTCTTTAGGAGGGACTTTCATTCTGTAATCCTTGGCCATGTGTCCAAAAATGTTACATTTGTAACATTCCACTTAAGTTCTCAAAGATTCAAACCTGTTGTAACTTCTTCTTTGTGTGTCACTAGGTCTCCTTGAATAATCCTTTTGTGTATAAATCTCAAAGTAGTTTATGTTCTTGTTGTTAGCTCTGCAATTCACAGCTTTATGTTAAAAATTATTACACGCATAACATAAACCAAAAAATATAGTTTGATACCTAAGAGTTGAGGATCTTATGAAAGGAGGTGCTCTTATGAATCCTTCTTCTTCTTGAGGCCTGTCTGTCTGTTGTTGATTACGAAATCTGAATCATCTTGGTAGAGGAGTGTCCCTGTAATCTTCCTTGTATATCTTCTTATCCTCTTTGATTGTTTCTTCATAACTCTTTGGATTTGTTTCTTGCTCTGTTGTTTTGGAGCTTGATCCCTTTTCTATCTGATTGTATCCAAGTCCAGACTTGTCAAGATGAGATTTTTGACTGTTGATAATGTCATCCAGAACTTTTGAGCTATTCTGCATATTTTTCTTTTGAATATCATTTCTTAGTGTGACAACCTCTGCTTCCAAGTTTCCAATGATCTTGTCATTTTATTCTAGTTGTTATTTGAGTGCTTCTTCAATTCTTTTATCTTCTTCTATTTGAACCTTTAATTTTGTGATCATTTGTTCTAGTTCTCGAGTGTCCTTTTTCTTGTCTAGTTCTACTTGTAGTTTCTTGTTTTTCTTCTTTTCTCTTCTGATAACTTCTATGGAACACATTAATTCTTCTCGATAGTCAACTTCTACCTCTTCAATTTCTTCTTTGACTTCTTCACATTCTTCTTCGGCTTCTTCATATTCTTCTTCGGAGTCTTCTTTGTCAGAGTCTTTTACTACCATGAATAGAACTCTTCCTGTCTCATTGTCACTGACTTCATCTTCATCTGATGATGAGATGTCTTCTTTGGTGTATAATATTTTCTTGAAAATTTTCTTTGTTGTTATTTTGTCTTTATATGTGTGTTTTCCTTTTGAGTAACCTTCATCATTTCTCTTTTTCTTATGAGGACATTTGTTAGCAAAATGACCAATACCATCACAATTAAAACAAATTAAAGGGAGCTTACATCTATACCTATCATTGGTTCCCTTGTTCAGTCTTTTGACGAAGTTGGCCACTTCTTCATCATCTTCTGAGGTGTCACTTCTACTGCTATATTCATCTTGTTCCTTTTTCTTTTTCTTTGATCTTTTGGATGCCATGAAGGCTGCTTCTTTTACATATGGATTTTCCTGCTTGGTTCGCATTTCATATGATGTGAAGATTCCATGCAGTTCATCCATGCTTATTGAGTCCAAATCCGATCTTTCTTCTAGTGTTGATATCTTAGGGTTGAATCTCATAGGAAGAGATCTTAGTATCTTTTCAACAATTACAGACTCTTCAATTTCTTCTCCCAATCCTATGATTGCATTCATTATTTCATCAACTCATAAGAAGTAGGCTGCGATATCTTCATCTTCCTTCATTTTTAGTTGTTCGATCTGACCTATGTAAGTCTAAGGCTTTGTTTCTTTGACTTTTGTATCTCCTTCATAAATATTTTGAAGCTTGTCCCAAATATATTTAGCGGATTTATAGTGTGCAACTTTGGTGAATACCGTATCACTGACACCATTCAAAAGTGCATTTCTGGCTTTGGAATTATTCTCACCAAGTTTTACTTCTTTGTCATTTGTTGTTGGAACTGCTAGTGTTGTGTATCCATCTACAATTGATTTCCAAACTTGAAATCCCTATGCTTGTATATATATCCTCATCCTTATGCTCCAAAAAACATACTTATGTCCATAAAACTATGTTATTCCATTTTTATATGAGTTGGTACTCTCCATGATCTACCTTTCAGTGGTAAAACTGATTCCTGAAGGAACCTACTCTGATACCAATTGTTGGATTACTGAGAGGAGGGGTGAATCAGTAATAGAGAAATTTAATCCTTTTTAACCATATAATCCAAGTGTTATATCAATGAAACATTATCATCCAATAACTGCAGAGTAAATAAGAAATGAACAAATGAACAAACATACACATACACAGTACACTAGTGTTTTACGTGGAAACCCAAATCGGGAGAAAACCACAGAATGTTTTTTCTTATATGTCTTGAAGAATTATATTCATTGGAAACACCAACTTCCTTTGTTTTCTAGCTGCAACTGGAAGGAGGCTCCAACCCCTTAGTTTCTCAGGCTACAACCTGAGGGAATCTCCATCTCCCCAATTCCTTGGCTACAACCAGAAGGAGGCTACAACCCCCTATGTTCTCCGACTACAACTGGAAGGTGGCTACAACCACCTATCATTGCCCCATCCTTCCACCCTGAAGTAGAAGTAGAATGATGGAACCACTTTCAACCTGTCACTATGAGATATACCATTGTAAACTTGTACCAATAAATCTGAACCATGAATCAACCTGTAATAAACTTGTACCATAAACAAGTGCATAAACCATGCATCAACCTATACCAAATAACATGTAATCAACATGTACCATAAACAAGTGCATCCAACCATGTACCAAGTATGTACCAATCATGTGTCAACTACTCATCAACTATGACTCATCAATATGTATCAACATCATCAACTATACACCTCATGTATGTGCCAACTCATAAACTCCTTGTCTCAACAACGTACTCACCATGTACCTCAACCAAAATCCCTCATCAATTTCATCATCCAAATCTCATTTGTAGCTTTGTAATAGACCTGGTGTATGTGATCACATTCCTGCAAACCTTCCTTAACTTCGACAACAAGAGACTAGAATTTTCATCAAACTTTTCTTTAGTCTCACATGCCTAGTTTTGGATTAGTCAACAACCCTAACTTGAAGTAATCATAACTTTGTACCTGTAATGTATGAAGATATTAAATTGATACACAATGTTATTTAGTGTGTTTTATGAAATTCCTCCAGGTTTCACTACTTGGAACCTCTCAGAAAAGGAGTTATAGCAAAAATGGCATACCTTTTTGAATTCTGGCTTATTCTAGAGAGCGACCTTGTAGAGCGTTCCCAACACAAAATGTTTGTTGAATTGACATAAAAATGTTACAATGCATTCTACAAACTGTACCCTAAACAATACATTTGGTTTCACTGAATTTGGATCTGTTATGAATAATTTATGACGTTTTTACCCGAAACACTTGTTTTTGACTAGTTTCAGGACTAGCCACAAACCTTATTTTCCACGGAGTGTAACTCCCAAAATACAATGACCCACAAGATAAAAATTTTACCATAGATACTTGGATATGTTTTCTCAATGGAATAGGAATTTTAGGGTCTAAATCATTATATAAAAAAATTGATAGCGAAAATGGTGAGATGACCTGTAAATAACATACCTTAGAAAGCACCATCAAAAGGATTTATCCTTCCTTGCATTTCGGCCTTCTTTTCTTCACCTTCCCTTAGAATTTTGGCTTCTATATCCTTGGTTACCTCAGACACCTATATATATTCAATATTCTCAAGTGTGATTAAAATTAGAGAGCCTTGCCTCTTATTTATACTCTCCAAGTAGCTTCCTTAAAAACATCTTCCAGGTCACTTGGCCCCACTTTCCTTATTTTAGGGTTAACCCACTTCTAATTTATCCATTAAATTTATTATTGAAATAATTTATTTTTTATTCACTTTGAATTATAATACACTCATTACTTCACTTTATTATTTACCTTTTGAAATATCTTAAACCACTTTGACTACTTTGACCTTTTGGGGCTTCTAGATGACATATGAGGGACCTCCAACTTCGTAAGGCAATAAATCTCAAACCGTGAGGAGTTATGTGACATTCCACATACCACCAGAAATGGAATGACATGTACTATCCATATAGAATAGTATTATCTGTAAATATAGCATAACTCACACCGTTATCCATCAAACAAACTTGGGTCCATTACCCAAACCTGGGGTCTCCAACTTCTCATGGCCATAACTCTCTAATCATGAGGAGTTATGTGACGTTCCACATACCACTGGAAATGGAATGACAAGAACTATCCATATAGGATATTTTACCTAAAAAATTCATTGTCCTTCATCTAATTATTCCACAATTAAGCATGGGTTCTCTTACTCCGTAAAGCATCTTCCCGTGAGGCCTTTCACCATAAGGGGACCACTTTGGAGCTCATCCATCTTTACTTCTTATCAACCATGACAAGAAAATAATGAGTCATATTTACATCAAACAATATTGGTTCCATTACCCAAACCTTTGTGATGTGGGGATTTCTTCAAGGGTTGACATCAATGACAACCAACCTTAATCAACAGTGTATAAAGGTAAAGAGCATATAGTTATGATTTTTATGTTTTATTAATGGTTTGAAACAATGAATTAACGCTCTAGTCCCTCTAACTAACATGTTTTGAATTTACTCTTTAAGAAAATACTCCATATCAAACAAGGTAGACTACATAGACATTTGAAACGTATGGTACCGGACTATTCTACAACCATCTAGTACCCAAACATCCTACATGCGTCTGGTACCTGTTCCTGAGAATTCTGATTCTGTCAGCTGAGTGAAACATTTTCGATGGATTCGAGGAAATAGTTGAGGATTGACATCGACCATTCCATAATTTCATGATACAAATTCATTCTTCCTCATACACTTTGTGTCATGAGGACAAAGGCATATCAATGAAAGAAAATAAGTATAACCTATTTTGAGTGGTGAATATATATTTGGCTAAGAATGGTGCATTTGTTTGAATCTGAACTATCTTTAGTTTCCATTGTACCAAGTCATTTATTTTTTATAAAAAGGGCCCATAGGTATTCAAATAGATAGAGAGATGATATGATATGTTATTCTATCAAATCAATACTATGAATCTACCATAAACCGTTACTCATTTGTTGGAGCTTAATATAAGTTTGATCCATCTTGGTAAGCCTATTGTAAATTGTTAATGTAAGTTTTACTTTCTTGCATTTGTTCATTGATCATCCAGTACCTGTTGTTAATTTGATTTCGAAATCAAAGCTATATTGTGTGACTATCTGTTGGACCCCAACAACTCCCCCTATGTTTTTACAAAATTTAAAGGGCCCCCCATTCGAATCCTGATAATTATAATGAGCTACAGAATCAACCTTTTCAAATAGTCCCATACCTTGGCTTTCTTTGAGACAAACTTAAGACATTCACTATAGTTTGAGACATTCATTACAAGAGTATATGTCAAAAGTTAGAAACGAGCATAAAAATCTCAATTTAAACAAAACGTTAATTTTTATCAAATGTTTACTTTC